>VDFB02081342.1:95885-143665 GCA_007258455.2 Sequoia sempervirens
AAACACAAAAAATGATGTTAGAGGAATATAGATGGCAGGGAGTTGGAGACCCCATTTTGTATTTGTGTGCATGCCAATGCACTGGGCCTGTTCGAGTAATGATGACAGTTTAAGTGTGTTGTAAACTTGTATGAATTCATCATGATCTGGCTTCAAACTTGTTCCAAGGCTCGCTAAAAGAACATGTGACAAAAGAAATTTCTAAATTTTCTAAGGCCTACGAATTCACATGGCCATTAGACGTTAATCCTTATTAAACATTTGGAGCTTATGAACTAAGGCAGCCTGTACCCCTTTTTAATGTATGTTTTTCCAATCAATTAGCTAGGATTGAATATTTTATTATACATCCAAGAAGATTTCCTCTTTTTTAATTGTGGCTTTGGCCAAGCAAATTTGCTACCATTTTAAATATTGAATTATACACCCTTAGCATCTTGATTTTTGAGTTCAACCAATTGAGGGATGTCATTTAACTTGCTTGTGTCATGAATAACCCTAACCTTTGTAGCATCACTACCCAAGCCTGCAAGAAAATCTACTACCTTATTGCCTTCTTTATAGGTATGGGAAATAATGGAAGCCTTGAACTTATCTATTAGTGTCCATGCTTTATGTAATATATAACTTAACTTCCAGTTATGAATTTTTCTTACTCTACATGCATTAATGACTATCATTGAGTCCCCTTCTATGTGGAAATTTGAGAACCCCAATTGGATTGCTAATTCCAAACCCAATAATAATGCTTGTGCTTCCACATTGTTGTTTGTGGCTTGTTCTAAATGTATTGAAGAGGTTGCCAATACTTTCCCTAACGAATTTCTGATACAAATGCTTACTCTTGAAACTCTCGAGTTGCCTTTAGATGCACCGTCGAAGTTGAATTTTACAAAGTTCTCTGTAGGTAGAGACCATTTAACTAATGATCTGTCAAATTTCAAAATTAATATCATTCTTTAATATTAATAATTATATTATTGATATTAAAATTTCTCTTAATATTAATATTATTACTTATTATTAATATTAATATTACTCTTAATATTATTATTGAAATTTAATATTAGTATCATTATTAATAATACTAACATTAATATTGTCCCTCTTTTTTTCTTGTTAGTGGAACTAATATTACTTTGGACCTTCCCTATGACACCATGTTGAACAACTTTAGTTCTCTATATTAAGACTATACATATGTATAATTTTACTTCAAGAAAAATAAGTATGTATAACACACATCACGTAAGAGGTTTTCTCAACATCTATTTTGTATCCTTTATTGCTTATAACTAATTATATATACATCTTATTTATTTATATACATTAATTCATGTTTTTATACCACTAATTTATATAAATGTATATGATCAATCATAAGCAATTTATAGTGGTATTCCCAAAAAGTAATAATTAATTATTAGGTTGGTGCTTCCACTGATGTCTCACTATGATAGTTATGCTCATGTTATTACACTATATATATAATTTTACTTCAAGAACAATAAGTATATATAACACATCACATAAGATGTTTTCTTAACACTTATTTTGTATCCTTTATTTCTTATAACTAATTATATATGTGTCTTCTTTATTTATATACATTATTTTGTGTTTTCATACCACTAATTGATATAAATGTATATGATCTATCATAAGAAATTTATAGTAGTATTCAAGAAGTATGGGAAAAACTGCTTGCAAGGGAAGAGGAGTATTGGAGATAGAAGTCTCATGAATTATGGTTAAGAGATGGTGATCATAATGCAAAGTTTTTCCACATGTCTACACAAGTAAAAGGGCCAAGAATTCAATTTTTTGATTTAGGATAGTTCTTACAAAGGAGTGTGAGATTCAGAATGAAGAGATCAAAAAAAAATTTCAAACTTGTTATCAGCCCCTACTGATCAAAATTAGTTGTTGGATCATCAGTCACAAGGTCTTTTATCTGCAATTCCAAGTTTAATCTCTGATGAAGATAATGAATCTTTGCTAAAGCCTTTCACTTTGCTTAAACTTAAACAAGTTGTCTTCTCTTTATCTTCAGATAAGGCACCAAGACTGGACAGTTTCACTACACTTTTCTTCCAAAAGAGTTGGGATTTTATTGACATTGATTTGCTTATGGCAGTTGAAGAGTCAAGAAGAACTAGTACATGCTTAAACAATTTAATATTACTAATATTGCAGTGATTCCCAAGGTCAAAGATCTGAAAACATTTTCATATTTCAAACCAATCTCTTTGTGTAATACGGTGTATAAGATAATCACAAAAGCAATTTATCTCCATCTTCAACCTTTCATTTCATCTCTCCTGTGGCTTTGTTCTGGAGAGAGAAACTGTAGATGGTGTTATTATTACACATGAAATCCTCCATTCTATTAAAGAGAATAATATGCCTTCATTCATTGTCAAACTTGACATGATGAATGCTTATGACAAAGTAAATTGGCAATTTTTGATGCAAGTGTTAAAAAAGTTTGGTTTTAGCAATAAGTGGTGCAAATGGATATACTCCTGCATTTTAGGTGCTAATTTTTTAGTTGTTATAAATGGTATACCTGTTGGGTTTTCCAGTTCTTCTCAAGGGGTGAGACAAGGGGATCCCCTTTCCCCTTTTCTCTTTATCATAATGGCAGAAGCATTGAGTAGATCGATAAAGAAAGCTAACTCACAATGGTTCTGGCAAGGGATTTTGGTTCCCCAAATAATTATTTCAGCTACTCACAATTTGTTTGCAAATGATACAACACTGTTGGGGAAATCTTTTGTTCAAGAGGCTACACAAGAGAAATGCATTTTGGACAAATACAGTATTGTTTCAGGTCAAAGGATAAACACAAGTAAGTCCAAAAATTTTATTTTCAATACAAGTGGTCCTTTGAGAAGAAGAATTTTAAAAATATTGGGTTTTCAAGTATCAGACATTCCTTGTACATAATTAGGTATACCTCTTTTCATGGGGACAAACAAGCCTATTTTTTGGGATAAGGTTATAGAAAGGATAAAATCTAGGGTGTCATCTTGGAAAGCAAGACGACTCTCATTGTTAGGAAGAATTTTGTTGATAAAATTTGTCCTTTCTTCTATTCCAAATTATTTTATGGCAGTATTAAAAGCGACTAAAATGGTCATCTCTCAAATTGAAAAACTAATTAGGGGTTTCTTGTGGAGGGGTAACATGGATTATAATAGAAATTTTCCACTCATTTCCTTGGAAAAGATGTGCACATAGAAACTCAAAGGTGGGGTAGGTTTACATTATTTAATTTTAAGAAATTTGGCTTTTGGTGCTAAATTAATTTGGTATATGTATACAAAACCACAATTGAAATGGTGCGGTATCCTACAAGCAAAATATCTAGATAATCAATCACCATCCAAGATACTAGCTATTGCAAACCCCCCTAATTGATCAACAATCTGGAATTTTATGTTATCATGCAGACATATCATTGTTTCTTACATCTCTTGGGAAGTGAATAATGGAGAGGATGTGTTATTTTGGGGTGACTCATGGAATGATCATCCTCGTTTGAACTCCAATCAAAATTGGTAGTCATTGAAGATTTTCTTAAGGGATGTTGGGGCTCTAAACTAATTGATTATGTTCAGTCTGTGTGTGCATCTTCTGGGAGGGTAACATGGAAAGATGTCTCTTATGCTCATTCCACAAAAGGAATTGGTTTTATTGAACAACATTTTGAAAAACAAAGTGGTATACCTTTCCAACAAGAAGGATAGAATTATATGGACTCCCTCAAAGAATGGACAATATTCTGTCAAACAGGGATATAAAGCTTTAAAGGCCAACAAATTCACAAGCAAAGAGCTTTCTCTTTTTGTCGGAACCCAATGGTGCTTCCAAAGGCAGGTAGTTTTGCATGGTTGGCTTTGAGGCATAAAATCCTTACTAGTGACAAATTGTCTAAACTTGGTATTGCTGATCCATTTCAATGTGTTTTTTGTGGTGATCACCGAGAAATAGTAGATCATTTGTTTGTGCAATGTGTCTACTCTCAGGAGTGTTGAAATTTCATTAAGCAGAAATTAAGTTGTTTCCATGTTCTTCCTAATTCTTTATGGGATGTATTCTCAAGTTGGCCTGTTTTATATAAATCTAATTTTTTTACTTGTAGCTGGAGAATAGTCCTAGTGGTGCTCATCTAGAAAATTTGGTGGGAATGGAATAGAAGAATTTTCAGGGACTCTAAGTCTTTAGTTGAACAGATTGTAGTAAAAATTGAGAAAGCAATTTTAGAATGTGTGAATTCTTATGTTTATAATCATAAATCAAATGCTTCCATTTTCACAAGTTGGGACAATCAGATTTTAAAAACTTGGCAATTCATTACGCTTTCATTCAAATGTAGTATGTTGCATCCTCCTAAGTAGAAAGTGGATAGAAAAAGTGTAAAGTGGTTACCTCCCCAGGATATTTTTTGCAAGCTCAACTTTGATGGGGCTTCTCATGGCAATCCTGGGGTGTCAAGGGCAAGTGTGTGTGTATTCTTAATTGCAAGGGCATCTTACTTGCAGCTAAATTAGTTCAGTTATCCAAGGGCATGAATAATATAGCTGAAGCTCGGGCTCTTTTATATGGTTTGAATTTGGCCCAAATGATTGGTATTAAAAAACTTCAAATTGAAGGTGACTCATTGTTGATTATCAATGCTTGCAAACAACAATTCCCAATTGGAAACTAAATTATGTTCTTCAAAGGTGTTGGTCTTTATTCTCATGGTTTGAGTCAATAGTTATCTCTCATACCTATCAAGAAGGAAATCAATTGGATGATTCACTAGCCAATTTGGGTTGTGAAGGAAAATATATTGAAATTTTTAAAGACTCCAACATTAAGCTTTATCCTTCAATTGTAGCCATCATAGAGAGAGAATATTCTTATTAATTGTGGTTTGGAGGTCAAGGATAGATTGGTCTTTTCATATCTTATGGGTTTAATTACCTCCATTATGGTGATCTTTACGGAGATTATCATGTCTGATTACCATCATCTCACGCATTGATTGTTGGGGCAATTTGTTATTTCCTAATCCTTTTTTGGTTTTGCAAGTTCTTCATAAGCATGATGTATCTCTCAGGTTGAATGCCTCTTGTTTAATCTTTGAGTAACATGGAATCTAACTAAATAATTAGCTGCAAAGTTCACACCTTCACCTTATGTGAGTTCATAATGCCTCCTCAAGATGATATGACACTCTTGTGTTTAATCTTTGTGCGAAGGATGTGCTTTGTTCTTGGAAAATTCATCTTTTTCACCAGTTTCTGCAATGATTTGAAAAATGTACTATGCATGTTCTGAGATTTTGCCTTGGAATTATAGAGTCTTTCTGCAAGTAATGGATTGTGAATACCCTTTTTCTGAATCAATGGGTAATAGGAAACTTGATGTTGTCTTTAAAGATCGTATTGAAAAGAAGGTGAGAGCTATCATCGAGCTCCTCTCGCATGATCATATGCAGCCAATTTCGGTTGAAGATGGTACCTCTATAAGCGACAACAACTTGATTCAGTTTCCTATCTTACCAAAATTGAATCTTTCTCCTCCAGTTCTAGATGGTGTTGACATCGAAGGTCATGGAGAATACAATCCAATCGAGCAAATGGAGGAGTAGCCAACTGTATTGTTAGTTTTTTTGCTACCTTGTTTCATCGAATAGATACTGGTTCAAGTTAAAAATCTTTTTTTTTTTATGACTGCATTTTTCGCAATGCTCAAATGTTCAAATCTGGTTATCAATGAGCCTTTCATGTAATCATTCTTGTTTGGCTATTAATCTGGTTGTTTAAGAGCCTTTGTTTTAAATTGTAATTGCAAAGTGTGTTATCTGGCTATTATAGAGCTCTCTAAACAGATATATATTTATTTTGTAAACCTTTATATATATTAATATATGGGGCCTTCGTGCTCTTTGCCTAGCCCTTTGCCTAAAAAAAATTATAGTAGTATTCCCAAAAAAATAATAATTAATTGTTGGGTTGGCACTTCCATTGATGTCTCGCTATGATAATTATGCTCATGTTGTTACACCTCTTTCTAAGGAATATTAGTTTCATTCCATACGTATACACCTTTCCATGGGCTTTAATGAGGATAAATAAATTAAAATAAAAACATTAGAAACCCTAAAATCTATGAGTGGCACCTATGTATAGGCTTTTTTATTATTCCCTTTTTTTGACTTGTTTTATTTTTACAAGATATTTTTCCCTAACTTGATGTAGTGAGGAGAAGAGAGATAAATAAGGCTATAGGGCGTAGGAGAGGTGAGTCATCCTATAGATCTAGGTAGAATTTCAAGAGGTTTTGACACCATCATAGCTTTACAAGGGGCTTGTAGGTTTGTTGATATGCCCTCAAAATTCTTTTATTTATTAATTTTTGTGTTATCTATTTTATTTTCTTAATGTTCCCATCATCCAAGTAAAATTAATTAATGTTCCCAATTATCATCCATCATCAACTTTATATCCATGGAATGTACATCATCACAATATGATTTCTTTGAAGTTATATTTTGTTTCACTTAGTACATCTTTTCATCATCCTTTATCTTTTCAAGAGACCTCCTAGGATCCATTTCGCCTAATAGTTCTCTTGAGGGAGCATCACTTACATCATCATCCCTAAGTGATTGGGGAAACCTACCACCAAATCTCCACTTCATCCCATCCTACTCTTTGTTCTTATTTGACATAAGACCACTTAGTTGTGACATTGTATCAAAGAGGGAAAAAATGTAGACACTTAAATATTTCTCTAAAGTACCTAGTCCTAATTGACCAAACACATCACCAAGACAAGTCTCCTTCACCTAAAGTCTCTCACTTGATTAATAATCCAATAATTTAACTATACCCCTTTTCCATCTCACCTCGCAATAAAATAAATAAATAAATACAATTTACACCTATTTCCTCCTCACACATGGCTAAACTAATAAAATAAAATAATTATTTAATTATAGCTATATTTCCTCAACCTAAGTTTTAAGAATAAAGGATAAGATCTAAGAACACTTATCCTTATGACTCCAATATTTTATCCACTAAACCTAAGAATAAAAGGCTCCTAAGTGCATATGGCCCCTTAGATCCCCCATGGTTATGTAACTACTTACCAAATTTATTAAGTCAGTCCTAACCCTTCACATTCCAACAACCTCCATCTAAACCCTCCATTCTCTCCTTGATCTTAGGGAAATAATCTATGACATCCTTCATCATTGATCTCACCATCAAATCGCAATCCATTGCCTCCTCCAAAATTCTATAAATTTAAGCACTCTCTTATCCATTTCATATCCATCAACTTTGAGCTAAGTATATTCTATCAAAATTGGTCACCTTCAACAAAAGAGCATCCACATATCAACTAATCATAGGAGAAAATCATTCAACAATTGAGTTTGTGGTAACATTTGATTTGGTTTTTGATGTTATTGTGTTGTTCTGAACTCTTTTGTTGAGCTCTATCTAGATGTTTTTTGGTTTGAATAAGAAACTTACATGCTTGTTTGCTTCCATTTGTATTTTCAAATCATAGAATTATTGTAATTATGAATATTTATATTTTATTTTATCTCGTAAATTATATTTATGATATGGACAATGTTTAAATATTAGTGGGGGTTAAATGCTCAAGGAATTTTTTATGTTTGTAAATATAGACAATGATAGTTACAACTTTTATAATTTTATTTTCAATAACAAGTATAATCTATTAAACTTAATATAGTTTTTGTTTTATTGTGAAAATTCCATCTATCTCCTAGTAGTGTACATCAAATGGAAATGCTTACTTTTTATGGACATCCATTAAAAGCTAATTAATAAAGCGTAATATTTGGATTTTGTTCTTGTAGCTATTACATAACATCATCAAGTTGTGCACAACTATTAACATATGAGAAATGGTTTCTAACTAAAAATTTGATTTAAAATCAATATAATCACTAGATGCCATAGAGATTTTTTTTGTCAACATAGAGATGATTCTAGGTTAGGGTTAATTCTTATTTATGTATAGATTTAAATTTAAATTTTCTTTTTTAGTGGTATTAAATCATAGAAACTTCAATAAATTTAGAAAATGCTAGTAGAGTGTGTACATTTTAACATTATATGGATGTTTAAATGAAATTTCATCTATTATATGTTCTTTGAATTTTTTAATTGTTTCTTGTTTGAAATTTTGTAATTGATCACAAACTTGGGAATGTTGTTTTGTGAACACATTAAGCTCTCTGAGAACATTTGATTTCTTGGGATTAATTTTTTAATAAAAATATTAATTACTATGTATTCAGTGCAAAACTTAGTGAATTGTTACTATTTTTTTATATCTTCTCCTTATGCTTATAATATACTCCATTATTTCTAAAGATATTTTTTATCTATTATTTAAATTATTTTTAAATATATGCCACCTTAAATCCATACAAGGGCAACTTTCACTATATGTAGGTGCAAATAAGTTTGAAACCATTCTTATTGGATCTATTATCAAACTAATAGAGATGGTTTGGGTATGTGTTATATATGTTTATAATTTCATTACTACAAGGAAAATTCTACCACTAGATATATGAGGTGTATTGAAAATCATTACGTAGATTTCAAAGGAGGAGAAAAAATTGACTATATGCCAGATTTTCAAGGCATCCATTACTTATTGGGAAACAAGAAACATGTTTCATCTTTTAATTTTTCTATTTAAATTTGTTATAATAAACTTAATTTGATGCTATTTTTTTAAAGAAACACCTCAAGTCCCTACTCACTTATGTGATTATATTATTTTAGACTTTAGTAAATGGTATATTTAATATTTCCTTTGTCTAACATAATATTTAGTTAGTTCTATGGGTGTTTTATATTTTATCTATTCTTACATATTTTAATTCTTAAATGACAATTCTAAATGATCCCATGTTTATAGATGTATATAAAGGGGAATTGAATAAAATGATGATTCATTTTACATGTAGGGGGTTTTAAACTTGATATAGTTTGGCCACTCTCCTTATGAGATGTATGGAGTTTAGGATTGTTTGAATATAGAATTCACATTATTAGTAGGACAAAGTACTATTATATGTTCAATAGTTTGTTGATAGATTCTTAGTAACTTATAAAATTAGTAAGAGGCGAACCCAAAACACCCCTAGGAACTAAAGGGAGATTAGAAAAAATCAATACCCTATTACAATCAAGAGTTGACTAGATTCAAAAATAATAGGACCTACTTAGAATCCTTAGAATCAATGTCATCCTCTACAACTTTCATAGTAAGGTGTTCTTGATGAGCATTCTTCCAGCACAAGGAGGAACATGAAACCTTCAAGTGAGGATAATATAATGCCAAGTGACCAATAGAAAATCATTGTAGAAACGAAAAAGGGGTGCCTTCATAATCTGAAGATTGGATCTAAGAGCTATCCCCAATCTATAAAACAACCTCCATCATGAGAGGTGAAGAAAAGACCAATTCTATAAGGATACAAGTGTAGGTGGTGTGAGATAACGTGGTAGTAACATTAGCCACCATAATACAATGCCCCAAGGAGTTACCAATGCCCATATAACATGAATTACACCAAAAATGGAGTGGGAGATTCAAGACGCAAATATAAATGATTTGTCTTCATTTCTTTAAAACATTATTTTAAAAAGCTTTGGACAAAATGCATGTTTTTACAAGTTTCAATTAGGGGTTCTATTATGCTACTAAGAACTTAATCTATAGGAATATAGTGTTGCGTTTGAGAGGTTTGTTATAATTTGATATAAATGTTAATTTAAACTATTTATTTTTATTTGTTAATAACCTAAGTAAATATGTTCACATTTTTTTTTTGTTAATTGACATATGAGTATTTGACAATTTTATTTATTGAATGAGTAGGAGTACAATATGACGATGCTTTTGATTTATTAATAATAACTCCTATTTTTAATTTTTTCTTGAAACTCATTTACATATAGCTAAAAATATATATATATAATTATTTTGGTACACTTTCCATACATTAATGTGTAATTTTCATGTTATATAGATTTAATGTAATTTATACACTATACAAATGACAATACAGAAAAGTTAAATAGTGACAACTTCCTTTTTATTTGTAATGCTATGTTAAAAATAGTAAGATTGTCAACATTATCAAGGACAAAAACAAAATACAACATTGTGCTCCATGTTGAAATATTGTAAAGGTAATGACTAATAGTTTTTAGAGGGTTTAATAAAGAACACATATAATGAGTGGATGCAGTTTATAGTTGTAGAAGAATTTTTTTTCTATAGTTATTTAAAAAAATGAAAAAATATTAAATTTTTATGTAGACCACTTTTAAATTATAAAGTAGTGCATGTTGGGAGAATTTTTTAATATTAAGGAAAGATAAAAATTAAAGTTCATTTGACCAACACAATCATGTTTCACATGTCATATTTACTTTTACCAAAATTATCTGGACCCAATTGTCTAAAATAAGCTCTTTTCACAAAGGACCTTCTATTGAGGACAAAAAAAATTATCATGATGAATTTTGTTATATAAGGGTCATAATTTTCTATTTGTATGTGTCAATTATGCAAATTCATTTCCGCATCAATAGATCAACTACTATTTGAATTCATAACATGAATAATTTTGACCACCCAAAACCTAGAAAAATAGGAGAAAAAGTAACAACAAACAAGATTAAAGAAACTAAGCAATGAAATTATAATAAAGGCAATATGTATTAAATTCAATTTTTCAAAAAGTGTGTAAATAGACATTCATAATGAATAATATATACATCAACTATTGTAGGAAAAAATAAGACATCCATATATTTAAACTCAACAAAATCAAACATCCAAATATTACAAAATTAAGATAAACAACATCTATTATTTTGTTGAAGGCTGAATTTACTAAAATTACATTTAAATTTTGTGAGTATGCCTCTCATAAAAATATGCACAATCTACGATAGAACAACTTAAACTTCCACCTTTCCTTAAAATAATAATTCTAAATATAACTTAATTATACCATTATAAAATTAAGCACTTTAAACATAACTATTAAATACTTATATTAAACCTAGAACATACACATCACACTTGAACTACAATTATCGATTTCAACTTTTATATTACAGGAACTTAAAATGCCAACAACATTCGTTTAAGCTAATACATTTCCAAATTATTAAAATGCCACAAATTTAGTTTAAGCTAATATATTTTTAAATTATTATTATTATTATTAAGAATTGTATTATAATGTAAAGTTTTATAATAAAAATTCAAACCAAAAACAAATAAAAGAATCGACACACACTTCTATAAATTTGTGACCTTTCTCTGGAATTTATGGCTTGCTATTTTAAGAAGCACATTCGTGACATACTTTTCTTGGAATCTTAAATGTGGCCAAGTTCTTTTTATAGTAAGAAATTATTTCATCGTCATTCACAATTATGCTTTTTTCTAGAAACTACCACTACTTTTTATCTATAGTACTTACTAAAATCCCTAAAAAATCGAATTTCATAATAAAAAATGAGATTTCCAGAATACCTCCTCGCCGTATTTCTTATAGGGAATCGCGTAACACAGAGTTATCGAGTGTTGAAACTTGAATTTCCTCCTACAAGTGGTTTAACATGTGAATAAATGATTTTTTTTTAAAAACCCGCCTACTTTGGTATGACAAGTAGACTTATCAAACACATGCAGTTAGAAAATGAGATGTAAATGAACTAAACATAAATTATAGAGCAAACAACATATGTCATCATCTTTATCTGGATATAGCTTGGCTTGACAGAGGCCATTAATTGCAAAGATGTGTTTCTATTTGTTGAGGTTTTTGGTTTTACAAGGTGTCATTCATGTATTTGAAATATATTATTCTTACTATTCAAATGGGAGCAATAACTAGGATGGAGAAGAGGGCAACTGGGTTTTGGGCTACAAAGGACACTAATGATTACATTTTTTTAGTGATCTCAACCTCCTTCAACGTACATTAAATAAAAATATAATAGATATTTACAAAAAATTCCTAAAGTAATGTTCTATATGAAAGTTGTTATCTTTGGTTTCCTAAGTCTTAAATTGTTGGAACTTTGTTGATAAGTATCCTAATCTATATTTATTCCATATTTTGTTTCGATAAGTACGCCTTTACATGAAATTGACTAGTTATCATCCAAATTGGTTGAGGTCATATACCTTGTAGTTTTCTAACCTCTTGTGTATGTTTCTATTTTTAGGTTTTATTTTAGTTATGGGATATATTAGAAGTAGTTGTCACCATTTAAAAAAATAGTAGTTTAGAAAGTAGTTGTCACCATTTTTTCTTTAAATATTAGACTTTACTAATTTCAAAAAATGTGGCATCTTAAGACCCCCTTTTGTATCATATCTTGGTGCATTTACCCTACTAGGGTCATTGACTACCACATTAAAGAAGAAATAAGAATAAGTTGCACAAGAAGAGAATATTATGGAGTCCTCCATCCTTCCCATCCTTTCTCACATTTTTGCATTTCATCTCTTTTTTGGAGAGGGGTTTTCTTCCCACTGGGTTTTCCCTTTTCTCCATTTGTGGGAGATTAGTTGCATTTTCATATCATTTGTAAATGGGTACCTAATATGGCCATCATGTAGCTAGGACCCATCATCCATTGCATAATCATTGCATTTTTCATCTCCTCCCTAAGTTGCACATATGGGGGGTGTTAGTGCAATTAATTATTTATTACACTAGCATAAGTTTACTTAGGTCTTCATTTAATTAGTTAAGTCCTAGGTTGCATCATTAGAAAATAATAAATAATGGGGTCATTACCCTTTCCATGTTTGTAGGAGATAAGATTCCTTCTAGACGATGAGTTGTCTTTTCTAGAACTTATCTCAATCACTTTAAATCATTCCCTAGGTAGTTAGTTAGGGTTTACATGTTGTCACATGTTGTTAAATCAAGACACATGGCAACATCTTAATGCATCTTGTATCTCACTCATTCCTATATATTTAAGGCATATGTACATTTGTAAACATATTCTAGATATCAATCAGATAATCTCCATTTGCATGCCCTAGTTGCAACACTTTTTGTGTTGGTAAATTTCTTCTTGGAAAAGGTCCTCTTGAAGGTTGTAGCTTCATAGACATTGTTCATCCATCATTTCAACATGGTATCAGAGCCATTCTAGTGAAGATTCGTCCTAGGATCAAGAAAGTTGGGCTAGTGAGATTTTGCAGGCTTGAAGGTTTCCATTGCAAGCTACTTGATTCCACCTAGGGACCAAGCTGATTTTTGGAGCAAATAGAGTTAGATCCAAGCTCGCCATTGTCTTAAGAAGGCCTCGAAAACCCCAGGATCACCTGTTCATTCATCAAAATTTGATTCATCATCCCGGGAGCCATCAAAGGTATTTTAGGGTTTGCAAAATCAACTAGTACGATCCATACAAATTTGCAGTAAAAAACCCTCCCTATCAATTGTCCTCTATGGAAAAAAAAATAGTCATAGGCCATTTTCATTTTTATTTTCAAAAAAAAATAAAAAATCATTCTTTATTGTTTGGCAAAAAAATATATATATTTGGGCATTTCTATAGTTTGCAGAAAAATATTTCAAGCGACTTTCAATTTTATTCATCTGTCAGCATTTGATTTTATTTGATAAATCATCGGGCATATACTTTCATCGTCTAATTAGAATTCAAGGTTTTGCAGATATATTTTATATAACATTCGACATAAATATCTAAAAATTCCTCTTTGATTTTTAATTACTAGATCGACAATATTAAAAATAAAATAAAACAAAGTTGTGTCAGTTGTTTGATCTACAGACTTTTGGATTGGTCACCCACATTTATGGGCAGGTACTGTGTGTTAGTACCTTGTCACATCCCATCAGTTACTGATTTTTCTCCACTCACCGCTGGTGACTTGTCGGCAGGCCTCCGCCCTCCATGCCGACCAGAGTTCTTTGACTAACAGGCAGTCATCTTGTGATTTGAAAGTTATGCTATAGAATCGGTACCACCCCCAGAAACCCAACTCCACCAAATATCATCACCCCGTCGCCGCCAGGAGCGGCACTTTTTATTTTCTACCAATCAACACCAAGGTCACATCAAGGACCGAGAGCTGGCCTGGAGGGGGCTAACTTTTTTCCCCATTTTAGCCTGTAGAGTGCCTAATATATAGGCCTTTTTTTCATAACTTTTCACTAGGGTATCGAAAATCAGCAAACGAGATACCTTCAGAAAGAGGATTTGCTTTGCTTTCTAGTGGTGACATCCATTTTGCAGAATTTTGTTGCCAGAAAAAATCTATAGTCAATTGAAGTCAAAACCCTAATATGGACTTAAAGGCTCATATCTTTGCAAGCATTTATTGAAATTCAGTGATTCCAGCGGCATCAGGAAGGTATTTCAAAGCTTTTTTCATCAGTCCTTTCCTTTTGATCAATTTCAGCTCCATGTACTCTTGCATTATATTTTTTCAATTTGGTCTATTTGTTCAATCACTTGGATATCCTGAAGATTGGAAAAAGGATTTTTGCATTTGGGTGGCATCTCTTCAATTGCATATCATATTTGGAAGTTTCTATTCATTGTTGAAGGTCATTGTCTTTGTATTTTTTTGGAGAAATTTGATAGTACATTAAGGGGCTTGCATATTCTCCTTCTCTAACTATGTTGCACAAGAGAAACTATAAACAATGGCGAAATGGGATCATCAACTATCTCCAATAACTTGATTTATTGCCACATCTATATGGTATAGTTTCCCATCCAAGTGAAGGTATTCAAGAATTTGCATGGAGTTGCAGCAAATACACTAACTTAGAGATCATTTCAATGCAAGTTGATTGTGATGTTTTGAATTCTATTGATCATTGTGATTGTCCTCATATCCTTTGGACTAAGATTTGGGAGCTATTTGGAGATCATGGTACTCCACCATTCCTCGATGATCATGAATCAGAATGCCATTCCCTAGATCAGATACCCCATGATGATATTGCTATTCAAGAGCTTATAGATTTGGAATGTCTTGATTCTTCAGATGAGGATGATAGGGGTTCTACATATGCTTCTTCTCCATCAGAGACAGTTGGTATCCCTTCACATTTAGTGATTCCTTTTCCAAAGTCATTGATTGAGGCTTCCATCATTCATCAAGACACATTCAGTTTTCTAGGCTTGACATCACAGGATGGCTTTGTTTCAAGTATTGTTGACTTGGCTACTTCTATAGGTTTGGAGGACATTCTTGAGGGGATATCTCTCCTCTATTCAGATCCTACTTTGGAGAATTTTCTTGAGTCTCCACATTCCTTTGTCTCGACCTTGATTGGGGATCCAGATACTACCTTGGAGACACTTGTTTTCTCTTCAGAGATTTCATGTATGAGACTTCTTCCCTCTCATTTCATTCAGGAGTTGGAGTTTCTTCAACATCTACCATTGGATTTTCTTCTTCCTAGCAGGAGATATGTGGTTTGGACACCTTTGTTGTTTCAGACTTCTTTCAATGGTTTTGAGGACACTTCATTTTTGGGGGGCAATCTAGTCTCCATCTATTCCTTCAATGGAAGTATCATTGTATTACAATATTTGGATCTTGTTCAGCATCAACTTTCGCATTGTCCTAGTTTGTCACCCTCTTCATTGATTGTGGCTTCTTCATCTTCATCAGGCATGGAGACACATGAGTAGTTTTCAGAGACATCATCATCCATATTCTTCCTACCTTCCTTTAATTCCTATCTAGAATGGGAAGCATCCCTGCACTTGCACTTGGTTTTATTTCTTTCGAAAGGTATACAAGTTGTTTGTCAACATTGGATCTTGCTTTGTCTTTAGATACTTACCATTTTTGCAGGTGATCACATATTCTAGGGGGGCTATATAGTCTCTATATTTCCTCCCTATGGGTAGGCCATTGATTGTATTGTATCCATGTGACAGATGGTGTACTTAGGGGGTATTATGGAGTCCTCCATCCTTCCCATCCTTTCTCACTTTTTTGCATTTCATCTCCTTTTTGGAGAGGGGTTTTCTTCCCACTGGGTTTTTCCCTTTTCTCTGTTTGTGGGAGATTAGTTCCATTTTCATATCATTTGTAAATGGGTACCTAATATGGCCATCATGTAGTGGGGACCCATCATCCATTGCATAATCATTGCATTTTTCATCTCCTCCTTGAGTTGCACTTATGGGGGGTGTTATTGTAATTAATTATTTATTACACTAGCATAAGTTTACTTAGGTCTTTATTTAATTAGTTAAGTCCTAGGTTGCATCATTAGAAAATCATAAATAATGGGGTCATTACCCTTTCCATGTTTGTAGGAGATAAGATTCCTTCTAGAAGATGAGTTGTCTTTTCTAGAACTTATCTCAATCACTTCACCATTCCCTAGGTAGTTAGTTAGGGTTCACATGTTGTTAGATCAAGACACATGGCAACATCTTAATGCATCTTGTATCTCACTCATGCCTATATATTCAAGGCATATGTACATTTGTAAACATATTCTAGATATCAATAAGATAGTCTCCATTTGCATGCCCTAGTTGCAACACTTTCTGTGTGGGTGAATTTCTTCTTGGCAAAGGTTTGTAAGCCATTTTTGAAGTAGTTCACATAGTGAACAAGGCCCAAGAAGAGAACTTGAAACAAATACAATCCAGATAACTCCAAACCAACCAAAGGTTGGACAAGCTAATGTTAGGGAAACCAAAAATTACTAAATAAATAAACAAATACATTAAGGAGACCAAAGCTATCAAGAGATACACAAGGAAGAAGAAAAATGTGCAAATATACCTTCTTCCCCTTTTGAAGAAACCAATAGGTCCATTAGCCAATAGGTACCTTCCCCTCAACATGTTTCCAATAAACTATCCCTTGCCACTTCTCCTGTTCATTAAGGACTTTTTAGGAAAAAGATAAAATCCATCCAGTAGCTTCGCCATAATTGTTTCAACTACTATCGGTTGGCTCATAAGTGGATCTTTCTAATATCTCATCTTTCCAAAAATTTAAAATGGGAGACATACTAGAACAAATAACAAGGGAAGATATTCTCAAGAAGCATATTGATAACATTGAACAATTAAAAGAAGTTGTCAAGGATATTGAAAATAAATACCATCATATAGGGGTGCCTTCAGAACCTCTAGTTGCTTAGATAAATATTTTGGTGCATGGGGTACTCCAAGACTCTAAAGTTTAAAAATATGATAGAGCATAGAATGGACGAGGAAAGGAAAAATTGTGCAACCACATATTCCACCTTAGATAATCACATCAATACGCTAAAGATATTACTAAGGGTGATATTAATGCTTTGTATGAATTTTCTCTCCAATGGACCATAGTCAACACAAATATGAAATCACAAATGGACCAAAGTAAAGAACATATTCTAAAAATAGCAAAATATGATGCACTCATAGATTCAGATGGCCAAACCTGAGGATAAATGGAGACTTTACATTCACAATTTCAGCAGTTGCAAGACCATACCTAGATTAGACAAGGTGTCAATTATGTCAACTTTGAGAAATTAGTTTAAGGCTGCCACATGTCATAGGATTCCTCAAAGAATAAAAAAGACTAGCTGAGCAAATTTATATCCCCACAATGTGTTACAAAACACCTTTTACAAATATCAATGTGCAAAATCAGCTACTCCATCTTGCTAAAGCTCAATTACAACACTTTTGATAACCTCAAGGAGATCTACAAATCAATCCTACCAGTTAAAAATTTGTCCATATAGAGTTGTCTTGAGGAAAAGATATTTTTTAAAAGGGGGGATGATGTTAGCAGGGGAACGACTAGAGCCAAAACAATAATGTAATTCCTACCAAAAATCTCCACAAAGAGGTTGTAGAGCTCCTAATTAAAGAGAAACCCCTTGATAAAATAGTAGAATTTGAGGGACATGTCCCACCTTATAGATATATGTATAAGAGAAAAAACAATGTAAAAATAGTAGTAAAAAGATATATAGAAGGAAGAAAGAAAGGATTTTAGATGCTCAAAATTTTAAGGAGATAAGCCCCATAATTTATGTACATGATGGATAAGTGTTAATATATATATATATATATTTTAAATGTGTTACGGTAGAAGGAAAATAGCCTTTTGTTTATATATTACTCTATCAACTAGTCTATTCATAGTCTTTATTAATTTCTAATATCTCTCTTAATATTGAGTCTAAGGTATAAACACAACATATAGAGATTGCTTGGTGCTCAATATATCGATCTGCATTTACCCCACTTTCTCGCTAACAAGCATCTCCTCCCACATTCGCTCACCATGAATTCATATGATCCCAATATCCACCTCAAAAAGTAGGGATGTTAATTATGGTCCTAATTGTATATGTTAAAAATCTAGTATATATTTATTATTTGGCCATTATAGGTAGTTCCTATATAGATGATTCTAAAACATATCTATAATAAATGGTTATTCAATATTAAAAATCTTAGGTTCTTATATTACTATCTTGGACTTAAAGTGTGGAAAAACCTTAATCAGATTTTGGTATCTTAGTTGAAATATATGTCATGTCATTTCTCAATAAATTTAGGATACAAGATTGCATTATCATGTCAATACCCACGGAGATAGGATTATAACTTTCCTAGGCGACATGATCCATCATTTTGGGTTAATTCTACTCATTATTGTAAGTTGATTGGAAGTCACATTTACTAAACCTACAATAGGCTATATATCAACTACATTGTAAGGTATCTTTCAAGGTTCATGTAGGAACCTAAGGATTCGCACAAGAAAGAAAAAATCATGTTGGAGATACATCTATTATCCAATGAAGTATGGCCTAGAATATAAATAGACTAAACTTTTTCCTTTGTAGGGATACATGAATGTAAACTATGTAGGTTATTTGGATGATAATATATCTACTTCAATATTTATTTTCTTGCTGAGATCTAGCCTTATATCATTAGGGAGAAAAAATAGTGAACTACTATTTCTCACTCTTCCATAGAGTTAGAATATCATACCACAAGTAGATCCATCTATGAAGTACTATAGTTATGTTGTATTTTGATTGGCTTGGGATGCTCTTTAGACACATCCTACAATTATATTTTACAATAATAAAAGTGTGTTGAAGGTTTTTTAGAATCCCGTTTTATTTAAGCATACTAAACACATAGAGTTTATATGCCACTACATCTATAGACATTTCCAACTATAGATTATTCAACTCTAGCACAATTCCACTCAAGAGAAATGTGCTAACATGTTACCAAATATCTTGCACTAGTAAAGTTTGAATCCTTTCAAACTTTCTTAGTTTAGCCTCCTAATAAAAGGATGTAATAAGGAGGGATTTTCAAAATAAAATATTATTTTACATCATTAATAATAATAGTATTGTTTTGGGCGGGGGCCCTAGCTCGGTTGGCTAAGTAATTCTGTTGTGACTCTGCTGGTCACGAGTTCTAGTCTCCCCCCGTCCCGTGGTACCGGAGGGCGTGTCGCGCCAGCGCGCCGGTCACGTTAAAAAGTTTACCAAGCGCACTGCAGCTTATAGGGGGTCGTGCTACCCGATTCCTGCAGTCTAAAAATAAAAAAAATAATAGTATTGTTTTAACTTTAGTAGTTGGTTGGGTAATAGTTGCACAATTTTCTGCAACCAACTTTTATAATTATATGTATTTCCTCCCATCAATAATATCATTGCCATTGCCTAAATATGATATTCAATTATAACATTATATGAAAGAGAAAATAGATAAGGTACATCACAATTTACCTTGTAAAGTTTATATTATGTAAAGAAGGGAAATAATTGAAGGGTAAATTACTATCACTAATAATAAGATTGTAATAAATATTGGAATCAATATCACTAATCATAGGAGTGTAACCAATATTAATTTCATTAAAATCAATATCACTAATCATAGGAGAATTATAATCAACGACATCCGGCAAATTAACTACCAACAATTCACCGATGGAAAATTCATCACCAACAATTCACCGTGGGAAAACTCATCGTCATGACAAATCACCGTACGAAAAATTAATTGCATGAATTTTTGGTGGTTAATTTTCCATGGCGGTGAATTGTCGTGGCGGTGAATTTTCCCGCAGTGAATTGTTGACAGGGAATTTTCCGTTGGTGAATTGTTGGCGGTGAATTTTCAGAGCCATAATCAACATGAAAATCATGAACAAGTGAAGATAACACATCCAATAGTGAAATTAAAGACATGACAAGTTTAATGAAAGCTAAAAAGTAATGTTCATAATGAAATAATGCTTCCATAGAACAATCATTACTTACCCTTTGGAGAAAGGATATAATTTTAAATTAAGGATCAAAGAATCAAATGTTATAAAGTATGAGAACACATTATAATCCTTGATAGGAACATATGTAGAAGAAAAGGAAAAGGGTTGGTGGCCATTTGTAGTGCATGGATCAATAATAAATCAAATACCTATGAAGATGGAAGATGAATAATTTTAAATACAACCCTGGAGGACTAAGATTAAATAGATTCACCAAAATGTAAGAAAATAAAATATACCCTACATTATTTTAAAAATCATCTTTTTTTTCTATCAACAACCAATTAACACATTCATTAGATCATAAACTAATTAAATAGTTGAAAAAAAACATATAAATGATAAATGCCAAAAAAAAATGAGAAAATAAAAAATCATTAGCTATTTTAATAGACCTTGTTGTCTTTAAATGTTATGACAAATATAAGCAAATTATTATCTGATATTGAAATGTTCATACCATGAAAATAAATAAATACATACAATTTTGATATCTAAGTTATCAACCATTAGTATCGTAGATTGCCTCCAAGTGGCATTGCTCTCTGTAGAACACGTGTTCTTGTCATCAAAATTTCGAACGGCTACATTCCTCGGTCTTGATGAGTAAGTGAGTACACAACCGGCTCCATTCCTGTCATCAATTCGAATTCAAACTTTGAACGTCTACATTCCTTTAGTCTTGTAAGTTTAAAGTCTAGCCTAGTCCATCGTAAACTGTTGGGTCGATATGTTCGTTGATCCTCCCAACAGTTATCTAAGTATCAATGGCTCCGCGCCCTTTAATTACTTGCTGTTTAGCAAATCATTTTTTTTTTTTTGCTGTGAAGTCTTCTACTTCATTTCCTGGTATGGATTTTGTTAGATATGTTATTACATTCAATTAAAGAAGAATACTAGAGGGATTGAACGATTTATTTATTGTGATACAGCTTGGGCTCTACACTACCCAATCCATGGCGATGGCAGTTTAACACAGCAAGGAAACGCGATGCAAACAGCTACATGTCAAAATTCTCATGACAAAATCATGACCCACATATATTAGGCACTAGTCCCAAGTGCAATGTTACACATAGCATCCTCTGTTCCATCAGAGCACCGACACAGATGATGAGAACATCAGCGAGCACATGAAGCCATGGACATTCCTTCGTACAAGCAATCAAGTGAAACGATGCGGGCAATACAAAACCCAGAGCACAGCACACACTGCTGCCCACCAGAGACAGAAAATCTGCAATATTGCGCACAAACACAGCCACAATGGTGGTCAAAAGGACACACAGAGACCTCAACAGAACGAGTATTGGGCTCCACCACCTCATGCACAGGATTCATCATCAAAGGAAAGGTGAAGAACAAGTTGAGGCAGAGCGCCAGCTGCACCACATCTGTCATCAAATTCTTCCCCAAATTCAGCGTAATGATCTCTCTGGTCTCTGCCCCAAACGCCAAGTAGCCCAGGACCCCAAAACACCCGTAGACCAGAGTGGAGAGAAACAGAGCAATAGCCAAAATTCCGCCAAATCTGTGCTTCTTATCAGCGATGACCTCAAGCGGCAATATAGACCTTGTCACAGCCATTGGAGAAAAGGAAAATGCCATTGTACACTCCTTCAAAATATCCCAAAACAGGCTGAGAAGTGAAGGTAATTGGGATCCAGACAGACAGGCCCTCAATTAATATTAGCAAATGCACAAATGGGTTGCTGGGCATACAAATCAACAGCATCACTGTTAATATTGTCACCACGGTAGCTTGGTATTTCTAAACCATCCACAACTTCAAAATTCTCTGATCTGGGTTTTGCAAACTGCCCAGCCATCCGCCCTACTTTGATTACAGTCTCTGATACCATGAAAACAAACATGGAATGACATGGGGCGGCTGCATACGGCGCTGGACGGTTTGGACGGCTGTGGTCGGCTGGTCTGTGCCGAGAGGCTGCAATAATTAATTTACTCTTCCAACATGTTTGTGGTACAGGGGTTTCAAGTACACTCTGCGAAAATGGTGAGATTCAGAATTCAGAAATGTTGAATATCTGCATTTACAATAAAAAGGAGCAATTACTGGTTGGTGAGAAGAGATGAAAGGTATCTGCATTTATTATCAGATCTGGGTATTGGCCACATTTCTCCCTGGCGCCGTTGGATTGCTTAAATTTGTATTTCACTCCTATTAAATTTGATGTGTGTAAACGTTTATGCTGGGGGTTTTCTTGCAGTGAGAGATCATGGGAAGTGTGTTTGGCACAAGGCTGGGTGGTAATAGATGATTAAAGAGGAGAAGGTTACGGATCTCAAAGGTTGATTACATTGTAAATCATAATTCTTCGCTTTTAAGAAATGGTAAACAATCTACATGCGCCGAATGGTCTTGTGTTCTTTTTTCACATTTTCTAAAAGATTTTGAGAGATACAGATAGCACGAGGAATGCGAGATTGGCAGGGGAAATCGAGATTGCCAGGTATGGCTCTATGGCCGAGACTGTCCGGGGATGAAATTGTACCCCATCAATGGCACTGAAGAGTGTCTAGGGTATGAAATTGAGAGAATCTCAGCCAGTGATGTAATGGGACAATTGGATGGATCACAGAGGAGACAAAAGTCCGACGTTTAAGGAAGACAATGCATATATTTCCAGCTCTAAATGTATGCATCTGTAGCTCATCAGCCTGGGTAATGAATGTGGATATCGGCACAGAGAAAGTGCGAGCGTCAATCCTAAGGATTGCTGGTTCTGGATGAGTGGAAATTGTCTCAATCCGGCCTGCTCTTTTAGACATCCAGTGAGTTTCTTCATATTATATATGTTTCTTTGTTAATGCACTGAATTGAATGATAGGATTCCAATAAAAGAGTGTCACTGAACTGGCTTTGAATTATTTATAATTATTCATTGCATTATTTATAATTATGCACTGCACCGCTTGTGTTTTTGTTTTGCAACACACACACACGCATGCATGCATGTTTGATTGTTTAACATTTTAGCCCTTTGAATTCATCTATGTAGACTTTATTCTATGTCTTGCTTATTGTCTTACTCTGCTAACTATTTTGTCCCGTTGCCCTTGAGCTTGCAATTTATTTTCTCTGCAATTTATGTCCTCATATTTTTGTAAGTATATGATCCATCATGGTTATTTTGGAATTTCCCCATAGGCATTTGCTTTATTGTGTTGACGTTGCTAAATGGCCTACCCCTCTGCTGTCAACAATTTAGTGACTAAAGCCCATTGGTGGACTTAACAAGATCCGACATGCATTTGTGTCTTTATATTGCAGCCACTAGATGGTCTCCCAGGAGCTGCATCAGCTGGTATTTCAGCAGCACCGTCGTCAGCACCATCACAACTACCAGCATTAGCATCATTACCAGCACCTGTCAATGCAAACAAATCGAAAGTTCCCTGCTATTTTTTAAATCAGGGTTCTGTGCAAAGGGTGATAAATGTCCTTACATGCACAGCACACTTTCTGGAGTTAGTTTAGCTACTCAAAAGGCAACAAAAGTAAGCACAGCAGCAACAGATCCTCAGGCAAGTAGGAAACAAGTGGTCAATGAGGCAGAAAATATCAAAGATGGAAAATATCCATCTCCTCCAACTGTTGCAAACTCAATTCAATCAAGTGACCCCAAGAAATTGTAGTCAATCAACCACATGGAAGAAACACCAAATAATTTCAAAGCAGTGCAGTCTAGCAAACCCATGACATTGCAGTCAAACAACTTGAAGGCAGGGAAGCCGGGCAATCCTGTGGGAATTCCAGAGCCAAAATTGGCAGGGGAAAGCGAGATTGCCAGGTATGGCTCTATGGCCGAGACTGTCCAGGGGATGAAATTGTACCCCATCAATGGCACTGAAGAGTGTCTAGGGTATGAAATTGGAGAGAATCTCAGCCAGTGATGTAATGCAACAATCGGATAGATCACGAAGGAGACAAAAGTTCGACGCTTAGGAAGACAATGCATAGATTTCCAGCTCAAAATGTATGCATTTGTAGCTCTAGAAAAAACAGAGTCATATGATGCGCACACACACAGCTTGTTCAGGAGGATCTGAAAGGCCTTAACACTAAATTTACAGGCATGCAGCTTTTCCAAGTTCAACTTAAATCCTACCTAGCTTACATACTCTTCTTAAAACTGCAGCAAATTTTGAAATGAAAAATAAATGATTGAGAAGGCAAGATGTACCTTACCAAGTGTCGGACTGCAAAACGCCTTTCTTCAGCGATTACAGATGGTGAGGGTTTAAGAAGCCAAGTCCAGAAGACATGTGGCAAAGACGACTAGCGGATTAAAGGCTTTTACAGCATTGTTCGCCTGAAAAAACCATAAATATTTTATGTGTCGTGAAGTTTCTCTGCTGAAATATCTGTTTTTGCTGAAAGAAGAGCTTTCAGATCTATCAAGTGGAGCGTAAGTTACAATAGTATTTAAGCATTCATTTATATTTTAGGCTTTTGATATTATATTCTTGTTAAACAGATTATTGGTGCTTTAATAGACTCTTGTTCTCAAACCTCAAAAATCTCTAAGACTCTCATGGACCAGAAAACTTTCTCCACGGCCTCCAATATTCGACAAAGATGTCACAACAGGTTCATTTTCAGTCATTTTTATTTATTTTTTTGCATTATTTATAAACTTTTGGAAATTCTATTTCTTATTGCGAAAATATTCAAATCTACATGGTTGTTTAATTTGTGAGCAATTTTCTTAGAGTATCTAGGATATGGAATAAATTTCAATGCTATGTATTATATGGCTTTTATATTTAAGAATAATAAACATGATTTCATTTCAAATCTTAAGTTTGTCCCCTAAAGTAGTGGGCCCAGTAAACATTAATCAACAAGAGAGATAGCCTAGACAAAATTATTTATACCTTTAACTGTATACAATCTAGGGCGAAGTGAGAACCTCCACAAAAATGTGAATTGGATGTCAAAGGACCCCAACCCATTGGTTGCACTAATTGCATCCACCCTAGTACCCATCCAACTTGAGCAATAAGAAACAACTCCATTTCCTGTAACTTTAGTTTTGTTCCTAAAGTATAATTATATCAGTCAACATGTGATCAATTTGACACTTGGCCATGAATGCCCCTAACATTCTTGGTGTAGATCTTTATTGCTCCATAAGAGAAGGGACTTGTCCCTTAGACCTTGGAAGATAATTTCTTAAGGAATATAGACCTTTTTCCAATGTAGTTTGCTCCCTTTTCTATTTGGTTGTTTTCCTACCTCTCTTGCATATGAAGCTAATGTTGGCCTTGAGCAATCTAGAGGCTAATTAACAGATGCATCTCATGTCACTAATACCCATAGAATCCTTTGATCTTCTTGAAACTCAACCATTCCTCATTATTCTTCACATTTGGGACCATTCCTTCCTCATTATAGGCTAGTGGATTAAAGGAAATGATTGCAAGTTTTCTTGGATTAGCGATCAAAGACCAAATTTATTATTGTTTTGGATTATTCTTTGATTTCCTTAGTTTTAGCTGAACTCTCAGTTTCATTGTTTTTTCCTTAGGGACCAAGCATTGAGTCACTTGATAGTTGGATTCCTTACACAATTGGCGTCCACATGGTCATGGCCTCTATAATGCACATAAAGAATTTATTTTCCTCAATCTCCAACCTTTCAATCAAATCCTGATGCACACGAACATTTACACTCCTTCAACATACAAAAATCAAAATAACTTCAAATAAGACACACACAGTGTTTCTCCAATTTCAAACTTACAACTTATTACACATTTGATCACCAATTAAAATGATTGTTGACAATTTCATTTGTCAATAGAAACAATTTAAAAGCTTTCAATAAAGATTGAAAGAAACTCAATTTATTTAAATCAAATACAATTATCTGCAATTTCATTTGATTTCATTTGTCTCTGCTATTTATACATTCCATCACCGCACTTAACACCTTTCTAAATTGTTCCTTATTACATACCCTACATAGCATTTGGTTCTTTGCATATGCACTTTATTTCGTTGCAAAAGTCCACTTTTTTTCCCTCAGACTACCATAATTATCTTACTCATACTAAGTGTCTTGTTTTCTCTATGCTACCTCTTTTCAAATTCTATCTTTAATTTATGTGTAGTTTTGTTTATTCAAACTCTCTATGAATAGCAATTCTTATGTTCTTCAAGAGGTACAACCTCTTTTCCTCCTCTTCCATTCAACCTTCTTCACACTTCTCAATCTGTCCTACACAGTCCCAATCACCCTTGCACAAACCTTTTTTCATTCTCCCTCCATTTACCACGCTGCCCCCACATTCTATTTGTTGTTGCAAATTAAATTGCTAATCAAATGGGTGCAACCTCTACTTACATGCATTATGTCTTATTTTCATTTGCAATTTAAAGTTTTAAATGCTCTTAACATAGGCGCAACCCCTCTTGCTGATTTTTTTTCCACGAGCAGCCCCTTCTTCCTACTCACACCCCCCTCTTCCCTAGCAAATTTTCAATCTAATTTTTTTTATCATCTTCATGTTGCCCCTTCATTCTCAACACCTCTTCATATGCCTTCCCTTTAACATTTTAATTTCTTTGATATGCATTTATTTTCAATTTTAAAATTCTAAAATGACAACTTATAATGGCATGACACTATGCCTCCTCAAATATGGATTTTTATTTTTAAATGTCTCTTTCTTGCCATCATACGCCCCCAATCTGCAATTTATTTTTAAATTTGTTTTTTACTGTTCTTTCTTCTTCCAGTGTTGACTCTCATTTAAAGTCTCCTCTTTGACTGACATTTCATTTCTCTTAAATTCTATTCTTCAGAGGGGGCAATTATTTATTTTCCCCAACACATCCATCGGGTGCTAGAATAAATAATATATAGATGAAGACACAATCACCAATTGAATACTCAAACAACAAAGTTGTCGGTGAACTCATAAAAATTGAAGATGCAACAATTTTGTTGATGGAGATTACTCATTTGTTGGATGATCCTGCATCAAATCCCTAGTTGATATGGAAATAGTGATTTGGTTTAGGATTTTGTGGATCAAGGTCACCTTTATGAGGGAATATATGTGAGAATTCTTATTGATTAGGTCCTAATTGATGGAATAGATTGTTCCTACACAAGCACCGCTCTTGAATAAAAAATTATTGATCTAGTACTCCTCTAGAATATTGTATTATTGTATTCCACATGGAGCATAATTAGGGGAGCATTAGAGAGGATTGAAGTTTGGAATCTATTCTTGAATGTGAAGGATAGAATCAAACTTTCTATGGTGTTTTCTTTAGAACAAAATCCTTATTAGCACTCTTCCAAAATTCACCAAAAAAAAGCCATTTGGTAAGAATTTCATTGCACTTCTTGCACCCCAAGAGGTGAGGATTGAATCCTTAGTTTGGTTTCATGTCCCTTTCTCACTTATCCCTCTTCCAATTAGTGCACATTCTAGTAAGGAATTTTCCATATACATGTCATCCAAGTGGACAATCACTCTTTGCTCATTCATTCTAGAATTTGTATATTGTCAATTTTGATACCAAGCCTTTTTTTTAGAATTAAATCAAAAGAAATAGTTTATATTGCATTAAAAGATTAAAATTATATGACATATAATGAGGCTCTTTGAGGAAGCAACCTTATTTGATCACTTTCAATATAATGAAATTCTTTAGAATTGTATTTCTTGTTCTCTCATTTTTCATTCTATTTCTTTCTATCTTTAATTCTTTAGTTATCTTTACTATTTATTTTTCATCTTTACTATTTATTTTTCATCCTTTACTTCTTTCTCCCACACCTTTTTTTTATGTTCTTTCATTCTTTTTGTCCCTTTCTTTATCTTTCTTTTCAACTCTTCCTTGCTTTCTCTCAATTTTTTCTTCTTTCTTTTCTTAGTCTATCTTTTTTCTTTCTCTCACTTTGTACTTTCTTTCTTTTTTGTATTGTTTTCTCCTTTTTCTTTTTGTTTTTGTCTTTCTCCATTTAACTATCTTTCTATTTTTTCATCTCTTTTTTCTTTGATTTCTCTAGTGTTTTAAATTTTTCTCTATTTTTTAAATTTCTTTTTCTCTTGGTTCAATTATCTCTTTCTTTCCTTTTTCTTTTCTATTCTTTCACTCTCAGTATCTTTTTAAATTCCTTATGTTTTTATTTCATAATCATTCATTTCTTCTCTTATTTGTTGTCTCTTACTTTATGTTTATTATATTCTTTCTATATCTATTTATCTCATTCATTGTTTGTGTACCTCTCTTTTTCTTTATCACTCTTTGAATATTACCTCTCTTTGTTCTCTATTTATCTTTGATTTTTTCTCTCTTAATTTTCTCTTTTAACTTTATTTGTCTTTCCCCCTGTGTCATTCTTTTTGTTAATCTCAGTCTCTCTCCCTATTAATCTTCTTTCTTTCTTTGTATCCAGTTTATCTAGCTCTTTCCTTCCTGTAGTGTTTTCTATTTTTGTTCTCTTGATGATTTTATTTTTTCCTTTTGTTTTTACTTTATCTCTTTCTTACTTAATTTCATTATATCTTTTTTTCCTATTTTTCCTATTTATCAAAAATTTCTTATTTTTTTATGTTTATATGGATTTTTCTTTTATTCTTCCTATATTTTTTCTTTCATTTTCTCTCATAGTGTATTTCTCACTCCCATCTACCTTTATACCTCTCTTTCTCTTTTGACATATCTTTTTTCCTTTTAATTTTCTTTTATTCTAGTTATCTCTCATTGTCTAAATATCTTTATTTATTTTTAATGTTTCTCTACATTGTTATTTATATTTCTTTGTTTCTTTGTTCTATCTATTTTTCTCTCTTTCTATATGGGTTGGACCTTAGACTCTAGAATTTAAGTTTTTGACCCATGTAGAACTTGATCTACACCCTAGCCTCATAGGTCGTGGGCCCTAGATTGATAAACATTTATTCTATAGCCTAAACACTTAGATCCTAGACCCTTAATTTTTGAACCCTAAACCTTAGAGGCTATGTCTTGTACTTGTGGACCCTAGACTAAGAAATATTACTATTTACCATTTATCTTAAACTTGTGGACGAACCCTAATGCTTAGGCTATGCTACTAGAGCTTCAAACTTCAATATTGAACCTTGGGTTGTTAGATGATTAAAGCTTGGATCCAAGACCATGTATACTAGACTATGGTCCCTAGAATTTAAACACTAAATTCTAGAAAATAATCATACCCTAAATATGAGAAATCAAATATTGTATGCTAGATGTTTACCCTAAAACATGGAGCCTAGACCTTGGGCCCTATCCCTAGATCGTTGACCAAGAAACCTATACCATTTATTGTGAACTCTTAGAGCTTGGATTTGGGATCACTAGGACCTTAGCATTATGCACCCTCAACAAGAAAAATATACCCTATACCATAAATCCCTAGACCATTGGCATTTGACCCCATCCTTAGAGCCTTTGGACACTGGCATGTCAACACTATACCCTTTGGACCTAGGTCATAAACTTGACCCCCAAACTATAGACTATGTGCCCTTATATTGTGTCCTTGATTCTTCACCTTGGAATCCAAGACTTCTTGAACATTACACATTGAGTACTTGATCTTGGGCCCTAGATTTTGGACTATAAAATGAAAGCATGGACCCTATAGATCAAATCCTTAAACCGAACCTTGTTTCTAGACATATTATCCTAAATCCTTTTACCTTTGAAGTTGGATCCTAAACCCTAGAACCTTAACTTTGGGCCCATGAACACTATATGTTCTAGCTTGGATTCATAGACCATGGATTTTAGATCAAGGAACTATTACTAATATTGTGATTCCTTAGACTCTATACATTAGACAATTGGACCTCACACCTTAGACCAAGAAACCTTTGCCCTATGCCTTTGACCATGGACATTGGACCATAAGTCCTAGATCTTTGACACGAGACCTCAGATTGTGGATGGTAAACCTATGGAACCTTGACCTCAAATTCAAGAGCTTAAACCTCAAACCCTATGATCTCTTTCTATCCCTATTATTCTTTTCTTTCATTCCTTCTTTTTTGTAGTGTATTTATTTTCTTTATTATTTCCCCTTTATATTCAAGTTTAGATCTCTCTATATCTTTTTCCCTTTCTCGTTCTTTTTCATTTTTGTGTTTCTCTATCTCTCATTCTTTTATTATTTCTATAATTTGGTGCTCTCTCTTTCTGCTTCAATCTCTCTTTATTTCTCGGAACCTTTTTTTTCTTCCAATCTATATTTTTTCCCTTTTGACCAAATTCTTTTTATCTTTGTCTCTCTTTATAATTTTGTCTTTTTGTTTATCTCTTCATTCTTACTATTTATTTCTATCCCTACAATGTCTTTCTTTCATTCCCTCTATTTTTGTGGTGTTTTTTTTGTTTATCTTATTCTCTTTATCTCATAGTTTAGACCTCTTTAGATCTATTTCTCTTTCTCATTATTCACTATTTATTTCATTATCTTTATCTATCTCTCCTTTTATTCCTTTGTTGGTGTTTCTCATTCTTTTATTCTTTCTATTTTTCTTGATTTGTTTATTTCTTCGTTTTTCTTTTTGTCACTTTCCTTCTCTCTTTTTTCTTTTTCCTTTCTTTTCTTTTTCTTTTTTCTCTCTTCTTCATTTTCCTTTCTTCTTTTCTTATTATTTTGTAAAATCCCCATCTTGGGCACAACAATTTTTTTTTTCAATTTACCACAACTACCAACTTAACCGACTGAAAATATTCCAATTAGATTAGTAGTGTTAATTTCAAAAGTTCTTCATTTACCATGGTGACAAAAAAAATCAATGTCGCCACTTATATACTCACTCAAAAGTGCTAAGCTCCTATGGTTAGGGACATTCCTAGGCCCAGGACTAATCCTCGAGGGTTCATGGTGACCCTACCTATGTATCCCCTCATGGGAATCAGAGGCTTCGTTGTTCGACCCACAATAACAGAGGGAGTTCAATCTCCCCTCTTCTATGAGATCTATTATCTCACCTTTAACCCATAACTTTAATTTAGTATGTGTAAGCTATCAACATAGTTAATTATAATATAATGATAATAATTTTGCTATCAAGTGTTGGTTCCATACCAATCATTACCTTACGTTACTGTACAAACATTCACAATAATCACTAGGGGCATATCATAACATAATCCAAAGATCATATACAATGATTTTCATGAGTATACTTCCTTATTCACAAGCTGATTAGTTCATACATAGTACAAGTTTAATAGTGGATGGATCATACACAGATCACAAATATAACAGTGATTGAATCATAATACACAGATCACAAGTATAACAGTGATTGGATCATACATAGATCACAAGTATAATGGTGATTAGCTCATATGTACATCACAAGTACAATAATTATTATCTCATTCACATATCATATTACATTACTGACTCGCTCCAACATATATCGCAAATACATTGTGACAAGCTCCATCATACACCACATAAACACAGTGACAAGCTCCACCATACATCACATAAACACAATAGTAATGGTTGACTAACCATCACAATGACTAACACATGTCCATATTGCATCCCAAATAGAAAGAATATTAGTGCATTACGCACTACACCGTGGGTCCTATCCTTTCCACTGATCTTCTGCACCATTGAACAAATGGGAAGAGGATTCGATGCACACCATATTACATGGCATGTCCATCCTCAACCCCACAAGGCTAGGTATACAGTCTGACAACTGGGAAGGGGATTCAGTGCATCCCATACTACACCGCATGTTTGTCCACCATCTCAAAGGTTTCCCCAAGTAGTGAACCTACCAAACCCATTGGATTCCAATTTCAATCGCCTATAGGCCACTGGCAACAAGTCTGTCCACCCAGGAAGAAGTAGCTCTCGACATATACCACCTTGTGACCTTAGTGGTATTATCAGTTATCTTCTCCATAATCCTGGGTAACACTAGCATCAGTCACTTTCGTGCCCTCATTGATAGCTAGTGAACTCCCTCAATACAACAGTTAGCCCTGAATTACTATTACCTGCATGGATGGGTCCCTACCCGTGCAACTGTTATCATATCATAACCAAGGTAGTTTGCTACCTTCACCTTTGTGAACTAGGTGTATGTTGATTAATCCTTAATAGTAGCTCAGGCATCAATCATTGGCACAGTCCAATGACTATCTGTCATTGCTCAAATATCCCAGAGGTTCACACTTGAGCGGGTCATACATAACATGAAAAACAATCACTATCAACATATATATGGGCCTAGACATAGAGACCTCTAGATATGGAGTCAGTTCTCACAACACATAAAGTCATATGGAACCAACACGAGATGGACTTACCTAACTTATACATATATTCAATTATTGATTATAAGTAGTTAAATCGCTTACTTTATTCACATCATACAAGTTATTAGATTTCCTTAACTCACTTCCTACCTATTTGGTACCCATTTCAGCCTCAAATTGAAGCTTACGAAGGAGGAAAAGTCAAACCAATTAGGAGAAACCCCAACCCTTGGAGTTATCCCCCCTTAAACCCTCCCCTTGTGAAATTGAGGTCACAGGGACATCCTTTGCCCAAAAACCGCCCACGTTTTCACTTCCAAACGAATCAAAGTCACACGTAGTTCTCCTCACTAGGTCTCTCAAAGTTTCATATATATTATTTCCCATAATCAAGGTTTTGCTAACACTTCCCCCCTTAAGGATATCGAGGTCTTGGATTGAACTCCACCCATTTTATTTATAATCTTGTTTGAGCATCCCCACTATCTTATAGGTTCATCTAATTGACCTAGGGGATAGGCTTATTACTAAATACAAAATTACCTTTGTTCACACATATAATAGGGAATAATTCCATTTTAAACTCATATAATAGGTTCATTTTTATTATCATAATGTAAGACCTCTTGTGGGCTATTGCATACATCCTCAAGGGACTAGTCTCACCCTAGCGTGACACCCCTTCTCGACCCCAACTTGGCAAAATGTAAGACCAAGGTAAGGCGGGATGGGTGTTGGGTTGGGTTGCAGGTACACCCCTAAGTCAAAAAAAAAAAAGATAAATCCATACATTTTTAACGTCAAAATATAAGACCCCTTGTGGGCTATTGCATACATCCCCAGGGGACTAGTCTCACCCTAGTGTGACACCCCTTCTCGACCCCAACTTGGCAAAATGTAAGACCAAGGTAAGGCGGGATTGGTGTTGGGTTGGGTTGCGGACACACCCCTAAATTAACAAGAAAAGAAGATAAGTCCATACATTTTTATTGTTGGAATGTAAGACCCCTTGTGGGCTATTGCCTACATCCCCAAGGGACTAGTCTCACCCATGACACCCATTCTCAACCCCAACTTGGTAGAATATAAGACTAAGGTAATGAGGGTTGGGTGTTCGACTAGGTTGCAAGCACACCCTAAGTCAACAAAAATAATAATAATAATAATTCCATATATTTTTATTGTTAGAATGTAATACCCCTTGCGGAATATTGCATACATCCCTAGGGGACTAGTCTCACCCCAGTGTGACACCCCTTCTCGAGCCCAACTTGGCAGAATGTAAGACCAAGTTAAGGCGAGTTGGGTGTTGGGTTGGGTTACGGACACACCCTTAAGTCAACAAAAATACAAAAAAAATAAGTACATACCTTTTTATCGTCAGAATATAAGACCCCTTCCAAACTATTGAATACATCTTGAGGGGACTAGTCTCACCCCAGCTTGCCTCCCCTTTTAGACTCCAACTTGGTAGAATGTAAGACCAAGATAAGGCGAGTTGGGTGTCGGACTAGGTTGCAGCACACCCCTAAGTTAATAAAAAAAGAAGAAAAATAAGTCCATACCTTTTTATCGTCAAAATGTAAAACCCCTTGCGGGCTATTGCATACATCCCCTGAGGACTAGTCTCGCCACTACGTGACACCTCTTCTCGACCGCAAATTGGCAAAATGTAAGACCAAAGTAAGGCGGGTTGGGTGTTGGGCTGTGTTGCAGGCACACCCCTGACAACAAAAACAATAATAAAGATAAGTTCATTCTTTTTTATCGTTAGAATGTAAAACCCCTTACGGGCTATTGCATACATCCCTAGGGGACTAGTCTCACCCTAGCGTGACACCCCTTCTCGACCCCAACTTGGAAAAATGTAAGACCAAGGTAAGGCAGATAGGGTGTTGGACAGGGTTGTGAGCACACCCATAAGTCAGTAAAAGAAAAAAAAATAAGTCTATTTTTTTATCAACAGAATGTAAGACCCCTTGCGAGCTATTCCATACATCCCCAAGGGACTAGTCTCACCCCAACGTGACACCCCTTCTTGACCCCAACTTGGCAGAATGTAAGACCAAGGTAAGATGGGTTGGATGTTGGGTTGGGTTGTGGGCACACCCCTAAGTCAACAAAAAAAAAATCATACATTTTTATCGTCAGAATGTAAGACCCCTTATGGGCTATTGCATACATACCCAGAGGACTAGTCTCACCCCAACATGACACCCTTTCTCAACCCCAACTTGGCAGAATGTAAGACCAAGGTAAAGCAGGTTAGATGTTGGGCTAGGTTGCAGGAACACCCTTAAATCAATAAAAAAATAAAAAAATAACTCCATACAATTTTATCGTCAAAATATAACACCCATTTCAGGTTATTTAACACCCCTTATGGGTTATTGCATACATCCCTAAGAGACTAGTCTCACCCCAACATGTCTCCCTTTCTCGACCCCAACTTGGCAGAATGTAAAACTAAAGTAAGGCGGCAATGAGTGTAGGGTTGGGTTGCAGACACACCCCTAAGTCAACAAAAATAGAAGAAATATAAGTCCATATTTTGTTATCATCAAAATGTAAGATCTCTTATGGGCTATTGTATACATCCCCAGGGGACTAGTCTCACCACAACATGACACCCCTTCTCGACCCCAACTTGGAAAAATGTAAGACCAAAGTAAGGTGAGTTGGGTGTTGGGTTGAGTTGTGGGCACACCCCTGCCAACAAAAAAATAAGATAAGTCCATTCCCTTTTATCATCAAAATGTAGACTCCTTGCGGACTATTGCATACATCCCCAAGGGACTACTCTCACCCCAGCATGACACCCCTTCTCAACCCTAACTTGGCAAAATGCAAGACCAAAGTAAGGCGGATTAGGTGTCAAGCTGGATTGCAAGCACACCCATAAGTCAACAAAAAAGATAAGTCCATACATTTTTATCGCCAGAATGTAAGACCCCTTGCGAACTATTACATACATCCCCAGAGGACTAGTATCACCCCAACTTGACACCCTTTTCAACCACAACTTGGCAAAATGTAAGACCAAGGTAAGGCGGATTGGGTGTTGGGTTGGGTTGCAGGCACACCCCTAAGTCAACAAAAATAGAAGATAAGTCCATACATTTTTATCGTCAGAATGTAAAACCCCTTACGGTTTATTGCATCCTCAAAGGATTAGTTTCACCCCAACGTGACATCATTTTTCAACCCCAACTTGGCAGAATGTAAGACCAAGGTAAGGCGAGTTGGGTGTTGGGTTGGGTTACAGACACACCCTTAAGTCAACAAAAATACAAAAAAGATAAGTACATACCTTTTTATCGTCAGAATATAAGACCCCTTCCAAACTATTGCATACATTCAGAGGGGACTAGTCTCACCCTAGCATTCTCGACCCCAACTTGGCAGAATGTAAGACCAAGATAAGGCGATTTGGGTGTTGGACTAGGTTGCAACACACCCCTAAGTAAATAAAAAAAGAAGAAAAATAAGTCCATACCTTTTTATCGTCAAAATGTAAGACCCCTTGCGGGTTATTGCATACATCCCCTGAGGACTAGTCTCGCCACAACGTGACACCTCTTCTCGACCCCAACTTGGCAAAATGTAAGACCAAGGTAAAATAGGTTGGGTGTTGGGTTGGGTTGTAGGCACACCCCTGTCAATAAAAATAATAATAAAGATAAGTTCATTTTTTTTTTATCGTCAGAATGTAAAACCCCTTACAAGCTATTGCATACATCCCTAGGGGACTAGTCTCACCCCAACCTGACACCCCTTCTCAACCCCAACTTGGCAAAATGTAAGACCAAGGTAAGGCGGATTGGGTGTTGGGCAGGGTTGTGAGCACACCCATAAGTCAGTAAAAGAAAAAAAAATAAGTCTATACCTTTTTTTATTGACAGAATGTAAGACCCCTTGCGAGCTATTCCATACATCCCTAGGGGACTAGTCTCACCCCAACGTGACACCCCTTCTCGCCTCCAACTTGGCAGAATGTAAGACCAAGGTAAGACGGGTTGGATGTTGGGTTGGGTTGTGGGCACACCCCTAAGTCAACAAAATAATAATAATAATTTCATACATTTTTATCGTCATAATGTAAGACCCCTTGTGGGCTATTGCATACATACCCAAAGGACTAGTCTCACCCCAACATGACACACTTCTCAACCCCAACTTGGTAGAATGTAAGACCAAGGTAAGGAGGGTTAGGTGTTGGGCTATGTTGCAGGAACACACTCAAATCAACAAAAAATAAAAAGATAACTCCATACAATTTTATTGTCAAAATATAACACCCATTTCAGGTTATTTAACACCCCTTGTGGGCTATTGCATACATCCTTAGGAGACTAGTCTCACCCCAACATGTCTCCCCTTCTCGACCCCAACTTGGTAGAATGTAAGACTAAGTAAGGTAAAGTGGCAACGGGTGTAGGGTTGGGTTGCAGACACACCCCTAAGTCAACAAAAATAGAAGAAAGATAAGTCCATACATTTTTATCGTCAAAATGTAAGATCCCTTACGGGCTATTGCATACATCCTCAGGGGACTAGTCTCACCATAGCATGACACCCATTCTCGACCCCAACTTGGCAAAATGTAAGACCAAAGTAAGGCGATTTGGGTGTTGGGCTGAGTTGCGGGCACACCCATGTCAACAAAAAAAAAGATAAGTCCATTCCCTTTTATCATCAGAATGTAAGACTCCTTGTGGACTATTGCATACATCCCCAGGGGACTACTCTCACCCCAACATGACACCCCTTCTCGACCCTAACTTGGAAAAATATAAGACCAAAGTAAGGCGGGTTAGGTGTTGAGCTGGATTGCAAACACACCCATAAGTCAACAAAAAAGATAAGTCCATACTTTTTTATCGCCATAATGTAAGACCCCTTGCGAGTTATTACATACATCCCCAGATGACTAGTCTCACCCCAACTTGACACCCTTCTCAACCCCAACTTGGCAAAATGTAAGACCAAGGTAAGGTGGATTGGGTGTTAGGTTGGGTTGCGGGCACACCCCTAAGTCAACAAAAATAGAAGATAAGTCCATACATTTTTATCGTCAGAATGTAAGAACCCTTACAGTCTATTGCATCCTCAAGGGACTAGTTTCACCCCAACGTGACACCCTTTTTCGACCCCAACTTGGCAGAATGTAAGACCAAGGTAAAGCAAATTGGGTGTTGGGTTGGGTTGCGAACACACCCCTAAGTCAACAGAAAAAAGAAAGATAAGTCCATAACTTGTTATCATTAGAATTTAAGACCCCTTACGGACTATTGGATACATCCTCAGAGAAATAGTCTCACTCTAGTGTGACACCCTTTCTTAATCCCAACTTGGCAGAATGTAAGACCAAGGTAAGGTGGGTTGGGTGTTGGGTTGGGTTACAGACACACCCTCGAGTCAACAAAAAAGAAGAAAGATAAGTCCATATGTTTTTATTGTCAGAATGTAAGACCCCTCGCGGGCTATTGCATACATCCCTAAGAGACTAATCTTCCCAGCATAACAACGGTTTTCGACTCCAACTTGGGAGAATGTAAGACCAAGGTAAGATAGGTTGGGTGTTCGGTAGGGTTGAGAGCATACCCCTAAATCAACAACAACAAAAAAAAGATAAGGCGGGTTGGGTGTTAGGCAGGGTTGTGGGCATACCCCTAAGTCAACAAAAAAAAAAAGATAAGTCCATATCATTTTATTGTTAGAATGTAAAACCCCTTGCAAGCTATTGCATACATCCTTAGGAGACTAGTCTCACCACAACATAACACCCCTTCTCGACTCCAACGTAGCAAAATGTAAGATCAAGGTAAGGCAGGTCGGGTGTTGGGCTAGGTTACGGGCACACCCCTATCATCAAAAAAATAAGAAAGATAAGTTCATTCCCTTTTATCGTCAGAATGTAAAACTCCTTGCGGGATATTGCATACATCCCCAGGGGACTAGTCTCACTGCAGCGTGACACCCCTTTTCGACCCCAACTTGGCAAAATGTAAGACCAAGGTAAGGTGGATTAAGTGTTGCATTGGGGTTGTGAGCACACCCATAAGTCAACAAAAAAAAGAAAAAAAGAAAAGTCCATACCTTTTTATTGTCAGAATGTAAGACCCCTTGCGAGCTATTGCATACATCCCCAGATAATTAGTCTCACCCCAACGTGACACCCCTTCTCGACCCCAACTTGGCAAAATGTAAAATCAAGGTAAGACGGGTTGGGTGTTGGACTAGATTGTGAGCACACCCAATGTAAGACCCCTTGCGATCTATAGCATACATCCTCAAGGGACTAGTCTCACCCCAATGTGACACCCCTTCTCGACCCCAACTTGGCAAAATATAAGACCAAGGTAAGGCAGACAAGATATTTGATTGGGTGGCCGACACAATCCTAAGTCAAAAAAAAGAAAGATAAGTCCATACCTTTTTATCATCAAAATGTAAGACCCCTTGCGGTTTATTGCATGCATCCCTAAGGGACTAATCTCACCCTAGTGTGACTACTTCTCGACCCCAACTTGGCAGAATGTAAGACCAAGGTAAGGCGGGTTGGGTGTTGGATTTGGTTGCGGGCACACCCCTAAGTCAACAAAAAAGAAGATAAATATATACATTTTTATCATCAGAATGTAAGACCCCTTGCGAACCATTGTATACATCCTTAGGGGATTAGTCTCACCCTAGTGTGACACCCCTTCTCGACCCCAACCTGGTAGAATGTATGACCAAGTAAGGCGAGGTGGGTGTTGGGTTGGGATGCGGGCACACCCCTAAGTCAACAATAAAAGAATAAAGATAAGTCCATACTTTTTTTATCGTCAGAATATCAAACCCTTTGCGAGTTATTACATACATCCCCAGGGGACTAGTCTCACACCAGCGTGACACTCCTTCTCAACCCCAACTTGGCAGAATGTAAGACCAAGGTAAGGCAAGTTGAGTGTTGGGTTGGGTTGCGGGCACACCCCTAAGTCAACAAAAAAAAAAGAAAGATAAATCCATACATTTTATCGCCAGAATGTAAGACCCTTTGCAGACTATTGCATGCATCCCTTCTCGACCCCAACTTGGTAGAATGTAAGACCAACATAAGGTGGGTTAGGTGTTGGATTGGGTTGTGGACACACCTCTAAGTCAACAAAAAAAAAAAAAAAAAGATAAGTCTAAACATTTTTATCATCAGAATGGAAGACCCTTTGTGGGCTATTGCATACATCCTCAAGGGACTAGTCTTACCTTTATGTGACACCCTTTGTTGACCCCAACTTGGCAGAATGTAAAACCAAGGTAAGGCAGGTTGAGTGTTGGGTTGGTTTGAGGGCACACCCCTAAGTCAACAAAAAAAGAAGAAAAATAAGTCCATACTTTTTTTATCGTCAGAATTTAAGACCCCTTGTGAACTATTGGATACATCCACAGGGGACTAGTCTCACCCTAGCATGACACCCCTTCTTGACCCCAACTTGGCAAAATGTAAGACCAAGGTAAAGCGGGTTGGGTGTTGTGGTGGGTTGCGGGCACACCCCTGAGTAAACAAAAAAGAAGAAAGATAAGTCCATACATTTTTATTATCAAAATGATAGACCATTTGCGAGCTATAGCATACATCCCTAAGAGACTAATCTCCCCAGTGTAACATCGCTTCTCAATCCCAACTTGGAAGAATGTAAGACCAAGGTAAGGTGGGTTGGGTGTTTGGCAGGGTTAAGGGCATACCCCTAAGTCAACAAAAAAAGAAGATAAGGTGGGTTGGGTGTTGGGCAGGGTTGTGGGCATACCCCTAAGTCAACAAAAAAAGAAGAAAGATAAATCCATATCGTTTTATCATTAGAATGTAAGACCCATTGCAAGTTATTGCATACATCTTAAGGGGACTAGTCTCACCCCATTGTGACACCCCTTTTTGACTTTCACATGGCAGAATTAAGACCAAGGTAAGGCTGGTTGGGTGTTGGGTTGGGTTGTAGGCACACCCCAAAGTCAACAAAAAATGAAGAAAGATAAGTCCATACCTTTTTATCGTTGGAATGTAAGACCCCTTGCGAGCTATTGCATACATCCCCAAGGGACTAGTCTCACCCTAGTGTGACACCCCTTTCTAAGCCCAATTTGGCAAAATGTAAGACTAAGGTAAGGTGGGTTGGGCATTGGGCTAGGTTGTGAGAATACCCCTAAGTCAACCAGAAAAAGAAGTCCATACCTTTTCTATCATCATAATGTAAGATCTCTTGCGGGTTGTTACATACATCCCTAAGAGAATAATCTCACTCCATACATCTTCAAGGTTTCGCTCTAGCATAACACCCCTTCCTGACCTCAATTTGGTAGAATGTAAGACCAAGGTAAGGTGGGTTGGGCGTTAGGTTGGGTTGCGGGGATACTCCTAAGTCAACAAAAAAAGAAGAAAAAGAAGTCCATACCTTTTTATCGTCATAATATTAGACCCCTTGCAGGTAATTGCATACATTCCTATGGGACTCGTCTCGCTCCAACGTGACACGTCTTCCCAACCCCAACTTGGCAGAACGTAAGACCAAGGTAAGAAAGGTTGGACATTGGGTTGGGTTGTGAGGATACCCTTGAGTCAACAAAAAAGAAGGAAGATATGTCCATACTTTTTTTATCGTCATAATGTAAGACCTCATAATTGCATATATCCTTAGGAGACTAGTCTCGCCTTAGCATGACACCCTTTCCCAACCCCAACTTGGCATAATGTAAGACCAAGGTAAGGTAGGTTAGGCATTGGGCTGGGTTGTGTGGATACCCTTAAGTCAACAAAAAAGAAGAAAGAAAAGTCCATACCATTCTATCGTCAGAATGTAAGACCCCTTGCACGCTATTGCATACATCCCCAAGGGACTAATCTTGCCCCAATGTGAAGTACTGAGCTCCTCCAAGACAATCCATTAAGTCTTCAATTCTAGGAATAGGGAACCTATACCTAATGGTGATCCTATTTATTGCTCTAGAATCAGTGCATAACCTCCACTTACCTCCTTTCTTGGTTGCTAAAACCACTGGTACTGCACATGGGCTGATGCTCTTTTGAATCAATCCTTTACCCAACAATTCTTGCACTTGCCTAGCTACCTCTAGATTCTGATCTGGTGTAAGCTTATAGGCTGCTTTGTTAGGCAATGAGGCTCCAAGTATGAAGTCAATTTGATGACTTATGGCTCTCTTTGGTGGTAGAGTTGCAGGTTTACCATCACTCACAATATTCTTGAACTGATCCAACAACTTTAGGACTGCTCCGGGTATGACTGTCTTTTCAGCCTTGTCTTCTTCTTTAGGTTGTAACATAACCACATATCCTTCACCCCCTTGATGTAGGTTGTTAAGGAACTCCTTCCCACTACTCAACATGATGCTTGGTGTCTTTGGTTGTCCCTCTTCTTTTGACAGTGACTGCAACTTGAAAGTCTTCCCATCCTTCTTGAACGAGATGGTGTTCTCTTTCCCATCATATATGGCACCTCTATCATATTGCCATGGTCTGCCCAGTAGTAGATGGCATGCATCCATGGGTAAAACATCACAAACTAACTTGTCCTTGTACCCTCCAATGGAAAACTCCACCGTTACTTGCTCATTCACTAAAACACTCTGCCCTTTGTTTAGCCATGTGACCTTGTAGGGGTTAGTGTGGGGTACCTTCTCCAATTTCAGTTTCATTACTGCCTCCTCTGAGATAATATTGTCTGTTGAACCTGAATCCACTATGACTTTGCATACTATACCAAGTATCTTGCACCTTACTCTAAATAGAGCTCTTCTTTGTTTTGGTTCCTCTTTGACCGGTTTATGATCAAAACCACCTAAACATCAGATTCTCTCCCACTTAGATTCAATATGACTAATCTCAATGCCTTAGGACTCATGGTGTCCTCTTGTGCATAAGCCACTCTCTTCTCATTGCACTGCTCCTCTTCCTCTGTTTGAACCTCCTTGAGGTCCTCTACCTTTATTATATCCTCCTCTAGAAGATGTTTCTCCTCCATGCTCGTGAGTTTAGACTCTCCTTGGTTTCTTTGGTCATTTCCTCTACCTTGGTAGCCACCTCGCTGTCCTCTTTGATCTCTTTGATCTCTGCCTTTGCCTCTACCCTTAGAAGCCTAGTCTTGCTTCCTCTTGCTTCTTTCCTCAATCTTGATAGCCAATTGGTAACATTGATGTACTGTCTTAGGACTTAAAAGAGTGTCTCCTCTTGAATGTTCCACTTCAAGCCATTAAGCCTAGCCACCTTGAGACTCTCATCCTCCGTCACATTAGACCTCATGCAAAGTTTTGAAACTCCTCAGTGTAAGTGTTTACATCTTGGTCTCTTTGCCTCAGAACTTTGTCTTTTCTTGTGCAGTTGAATCTCATAATCATCTGGCATGTATGCTTCTTTTACTTTGGCAACCATTCCCTTCCAAGTAGAGATAGGCTACTTGCCTTCTTTTTCCCTCTCTGTCTGAATGAACTTCCACCATGTCAAGGTAGAACCTCTTAGTCTTGATTTGGCCACCTTTACCTTTTGTGCTTCAGTGATTCCATCAGATTCAAAATGGTTTTCCATTCCCTCTATCCAATCCATGACTAGATTAGCTTCCATTTTTCCACTAAACAGTGGTAAGCCTTCAAGTGCTTTTCCACTCAAAGCTTTCAATGCCTTCAAGAAAGGCTCCTCCTTCAAAACAGGGTCAGGTTCAGGGGTCTTGTCTTCCTCTGCAACCTCTTCTTCCTTTGGTATCCTTCCTTCAAATTGTGCACTCCTCACTGCTTGTTCAAGCTGGGCTATTCTTCCCTCAATAGTTTATTGTCTTCCTTCTGCTCTTCAACCATCTTAGCCAACTCTGCATTTGTCACCATGATGGAAGAATCACTAGACTCAACCTCTAAAATATAAGATGCTTTCCAAATCTTTTACTTGCTCTGATACCAATCTAATAAGGAGAGGGGTTGGAGGAATCAATCTCAGATTCCTGCTCTAGGTCTTGCTTGCAAGACCTTCTTGGTGTTCTTCTTCACCTCCTTGACCTATAGGCCCCTTCACACATTTAGGTGCCCCTGGTTCTCCTGGCCAACCCCACTTCCATCACCGTGCAAACAACCAAGCCAATCTTGGTGCTCTCTCTGCCATTCTCTCCTTAGCCCTTAATCTTCCTAAAGGCTAACTAACCCTCCAAGTTCCACTAAACGGTTGCAAGGGTGTGTGATGTCTTCCTTGGCTTCAAAACCTTCTCTCTAGGGTTCTTGATCATTCACCTATCACCAATTCTCCATCGCTCACACCAAACCCTATTCTAGGGTTTAAGAAGGGCTACAAGCCCTAGAGCCCCAATTAGGCCTCCTAACCCGAGAAAAATGGAGATTGTGCCCAAATTCTCCAAATGACCCCAAATCTTTTCTTGGGATTCGTGAAACCCTTGCCCACACCTTGAAGATTTTTGGGGTTTGGAGCCTCCACCGTCCGTACACTGCCCTAACCAAGATTTTAGCACTTTTAGGCTTGTTTTAAGCCAAATTATGACCTTTTGCTTGAACAGTCAGTTTATTCTTCCTCCACACGGTCTGTCAGGGCTCCATCCTTCTTCCTAAGCCTCTGCAAGGCTTCCTGCATCCACCACACACCTGGGTTTGTCAAGGAATTGACACCCCTGCAACCTTTGTGCTTTGCACTCTTTGACTGTCCTAACCGGGCACTGTCAAGCTCGCCTAGGAACAGTCTTTTGCCAACATTTTCTGACTCCTAATGACCCCTAGACCTAATATATATATAGGCATGGAGCTTAGCCTCATTTCCCACGGCTATACACCAGGTATAGTGGAAGATAGAGGTCTAAGACTCCATGATTAACAGCTTGTCGGTCTAATCAGCAATGAAAGAAACAAAACTAACAAAGAACAAAGCTAGAAAACGATAAGACAAACTAACTACTGAGCACACAAAGCTTGGAAAGTAAATACCACACGTGCCACACACTGCTCAGTGCCTGGAACCCTTCATTAACACACAAATAAGCACTAAAAACCAGAAAATTGCAAGAAACTCATTGCTTTTCCCTATGATCAGTAAACTTCCAAAAGTTACAAAGTTTTTCCAACCTCAAATCCAGTTCGAGGTGCCTCTTTTAAAGGTTCATAAGTGGTTACATCTTCCTTGGTTGGACATAACCACCCTATTAGGCCAAAATTGCATAATTGCAACATTTTGGCTTTATTTCCCAAATTCTAGTGATTCCTAGTGAAAACAAATTGTGCAACTCATTCAATCTACCATATGCTATTGATCAACCTTCATCCTAACATCTTCTAACACCTCTAACTCAAAAACAAATGATCAACATGACCTTGAAGTATTTAAGTTTCAAAATTTCATGCTAGGCTTCCAAATTTGCTTAGTGCTACCAGATGTTGCCTTAGTGCTCCTGCACCAGGTGTATTATGGAATCAACCCAAAACTAAAGAGGGATGGAAAAAAATGAACCAAAATAGGTAAAACCAAGGAATTCTTTGTTATAGGATTGAAATTTAGAAACCATGGCTTCATCAATCAAAATTATTTTTTTATTTTCTATCCCCATATGTTTTTCTATCTTTTATTTGTTATATATTTTTCTCATCCTCAATTATCTCTCTTTGTCTATCTATGCTCCTTGCCCATTTCTATATTTTCACATTATTATTTTTTTTTTCAGTTTCTTTCTCTTTATTCTATCTATGGCTTGCTTGCTCACACACTCTATTTGTTATATTCTCTCCATCTATTTTTTTATCTTTCTTTTTTTATGTATTTGTTTTATTCCCTCATAAAGGTGGCCTTGATCCATGAAATCCTAAAACAAATCATCATTTCCATATCAACTAGGAATTTGATTGAAATGTTGGATATTGAGAAAAATAAATTATTTTATGTGCATTGTAGAGGCCATGACCATGTGGATGTCAATTGTGTAAGGTAGCTAACTATCAAGTGACTCAATGCTCAGTCCTTGAGGAAAAGAACATCAAAACCAAGAGTTCAGTTAGAACTGAGGAAATCAAAGAATAATCTAAAACAACAATAAATTGTCTTTCTTTTTTTTCTTGTCTCACTTTCATACTTTGTTTATCTATTACTTTTCTCTCTTTTTATTTATGTCTCTTTTTTCATCTATATCTCTCTCTTCATCTATCTTTATTTTTTATCACTATTTTATCTTACATATCTTTTTTTTTACTTGTCTTATATTTTCTTTTTAGGTTTGCTTCTAAATTTTATTTCTCTTTATTAAAATTATCTTTCATTCCTTTTACCTCTCCTCTTTTAGACTTATTTTCTATCTATTTCTAGCTTATTTTCTATATTATGTCCAAAAATTGAAAACTAACATCAATATGAAGAAAACAACCAATTATATTGCCAATATCTTCAAGATAGGGCAGCCCCCAAAAATGGAGGTATATTAAGAAACTTACCTAAATAGGCATGATCGAGCGATTTGGGATGAGGGTTGAAAGAGGGGAGCCAAGACTTGAGTGAGAGGGAATGCTAACCCCACATCCAAAGCCTACCTTCCAACACTACTTCCTTATCTCCAATAGATTGAAAGGTCACAATGAAAATTTCCCTACTGCATAGATAAAGTTCAACTTTATTTTTCATAAGATGTATCTAGGACTCGAACACCCACTGGTGCAAGTTTGAAGAGGGCTATATATGATTAAATCTACAAATTAGTCCAATGGAAGCAAAATATTTTGCATCATTGATAACATCCTACCCGCAAATGAGGACAAGGGATGAATTTGAACAAGCAAGAGACTTCTTGCAACATAGAGGGTCAACAAACCCACCATGATCAGATTGAACCCCTGACCCAACCACAACTACAAAAGAAACACATCCACCCATTAGACGTCTCCTTCAAACCATCATTCTCAAGGGAACATGACTAAGTAGGAGCAATAATAGGCAAGCCAGGAGAGCCCACAACAACAAAGAGTAGGCCAAGAGCCATGTCATGTCCAACTATGTTTGCAACAAAAAACCCAAGGCATGAAGACAAGTAGGGCTAGGACCAATCAAATCCCTACAAATTCCCAAAGAAGAATGTAGTGTGGGGGAAATATCATTTGAATCCACAATTAGAGATCTAAGAGTGGGAAGAAAAGAAGATGCCATTGTTTGTTATGAAAAAGTTAACAAAAGTTAAACATATTTCAATGTTTAACTTTGATTAGTTTGTCATTTAGATGGCTATAAAAATATTTGTAAACATTTTGCAAGGTATCTTTTCAAATCGACATAAGAAATATAAGGGTTTATTCATGGATTACTAAGTCGTGTTTATTTTAGTATTCTATAATTTCATTTATTGTTTACTTGCTTGTATATAACCTAGCTTATGTATTTAGTTAAGAAGATATAGTCTTTAGTGGTATCTTGATTAGGGTGCCAAAAGTGGATCGCAACTATTACATCTTTTGATATATGAAACTTTTAGACTATTTTGGCCCAACTGCATGTAGGCACTCACCTACTTCATCCTCAACCTCCCATAAAACCAATGCATTCAAACAACTAAATTATAAATTTTATTTCATAATGTGTGGTTTTAATTTCATTCACCGCCATGTTTGGATATACATAAGATCACAAAGGGATACCAAAGTCACATTGTGGTTTTTCTACTTGCCTTACATTGCCAAACCAATATACAGATACTTAGTGACAAATAAATAAAAGCATATTATGCAGTTGGTATGTTTTGTGTCAAGGTATACATTTATTTCCTAAAGTTGTATCATCTAGCACAACACCTTAGGGAAGTCCACCTTGTCCTAAAAGAGCCTAAAGTTGAGGGTATTACACACTTAGTGAATTAGTCCATAGATGCCCTATCTAATTGTAAGTTTGAGAATTTTTCCATGGGTTTGAAACCCCTGACGTTTAGAAGGTTTAGCTTTAAATATTTGGGACTCAAAAATTTGATCACTAATAGGTTGATTTATCAACTATGCACATGGATGAGTCTTTGCCACTTCCAAGAACTTGGTTATTGTTCAATATCTC
>VDFB02081343.1:0-25675 GCA_007258455.2 Sequoia sempervirens
GCCCCTATGTTGATCACATCCTTCTTTGAGCACATCAAAGATCTTGACAACTCTCAACAACCTTTGGATTCTTGTACTTCTCTTATAGACACATATAGACTTGTAAAATGGTATCTCTCATAGGTTCTACCTTATCATGTTCACCCTCACCTTCATGGTCTTGTTTCTTCCCAATGATGTGGTTCAACTTCATTTTGTTATAGATCTACTCCTCTTTGATCACCTCCCTAGCCATAGGGTTAGGTGCATATTACAAATTTTTTCTAGTCTAGATAGTGATACTTGATGATCTCCAGTTTGCCTCAGGGTTTCTCTTTGGGGTTCCTATTCTCCATTTTTGGCTATATATACTAGTTTCTTGATCACTTGTGTTGATGGTCCCTGTTTTTTTGTATTTCTTTGCTTTTGTTCTTCCTCTTTGTGGGGCCTTTCTAGGTTTCTCTTCCTAGAACTTCCTATTATAAATAGCTGTACTCTTGAGCCCTATCAACCTACTTTTGGTCATTCATGGACATTAATGTAATTTCTTTCTAAGTTCTCAATGGAGTTGGAAGACACTGTCTTGTAATTTCATCACCCTTGTCAACTATATCTTTTAGTCATAAAAGGAAAGTGAGGATTGCCTATCTTCTTTATAAAATGCTTTCAAGAGACCAAGATTGTTGGTATGTTAGGTACAAGGGACATGGTAGAGGAAGGATTTAGGAGGCATCATTGAATAATGATAGGTAGTTGCTAATATAAACACAATCTTCTACATTTTCTTGGTTAATTGTGATTTGGATGGGACATGGTAATGAGTGGGTTTAAAAGGCATCCTCAATTAGTGATAGGTAGCTGACAATACTGACATAATCCTATATATTTGTTTGGTTAATTATGATTTGGATGTTTGTTTGTCATGGGTACCTGCTTGTTACCATTTGATGTATATTTATTTCATTTTGTTTCATATTTGTTAAAAATAGCTCAAGTAATAGGTATTAGCCAAGGGCATATGTTAAATTTTTTTTTGGTGCATATGTATGGAATGTAATCATTTTCTTGCTCAAATCAAATTTAAGTTGTTGAATGATTCCAAATTCCATTACATTTGGGCAGTGTTTTTCTCCTTTTAGTTTTGAAAGTCTAGAGCAGATATATTTAATGTTGTTTGGTGAATATGATTTCATGATTAAGACAAATTATAAGAGCATTTAACTATAATATCTTAAGAGTACTCCCTAAACCTAACACAATTATTAACATTGTATGGACTCACATCAGTCACTAATCTTTTTGTAATACCATTTACACGTATGTTTAGGGAAGTATTGGCTTAGGGTTTTAGGTCAAATCTTAGCATGCAGACAAGAATATAGTAATATCTTACTTGTTGTGAGCTTTGGGATCTCCTGAATTTGTCTCTAATTTTTGTGGTCAACATGGGATTGTTGGCCAAAACCATTTAGTCAACCTTTAGGTGTTAGGCAGTCAAATCTTTACTTCCACGATCTCTTTAGTTTGCCTTGTTGGTTTTGTAATTAGCAACTTTATAACTTTTATGTTATCTTTAATATCTTTCCTTTTTTTTTGACTTGAAAGAGACATCGTAGAGATGCTTAATTAATACACTAGAATTCCATGTTCATCATTCCTTCGTATGATTTCATCATATGGTATTTCTTGTAATGAATAGGATTATATCCTACTCTACTGGTATCTAGATGACATAAGCTCTAGCCAAGTAGGAGCTTGTTGTTTTCGATTGAGTTATAGGGCTCTTCCTAATCCGGTTGTAAATTTAAGCCTTGTACTAAACTAATAGATAGTATATTTTTTTGGGTGTAACTAACAACTTGGAAGGATTACCAACTAGATGTTCCCATCTACATTTCCCGGTTATACCAAGTAGACTTTCTCTCCAAATGGCAATATACAAGATCTTCGTTTCTATTTTTTATGTTATTCATTTTAGTTAAATCATTTACATTTAATGTTTTTATGTGTTGAAGATTTTGGCACACTGCCTGCGTTTTTACTTCTCAAGTGCGGTAAACGCATTAAAAAGAAAATGTAGAATATTAACAATAAATATAGTAAAAATATTGTTACAAGGTTTGCAGGGTTTTTGAGAAGGTGATCATAAGGTTGGCTTGTTGGTCTAGGATTTATAGCCACAATATGTGATGTCTCCTTTATTGGCTAAAAGATAATTTGACAAGCTTGCATATATGGGGGTGAACATGAATGTGTTGAATTTATCAATCATATTGGAGCCTATATCATATGGATCCCTCCTCCATTAGGACACATCTTTCAAATTTAGGAAGTCACTTAACAATGCACTTTTATGAGTGGACAAAGTGAATTCTTTAAGGATACATTTGATTAAGTTTTGCACATCAAGAATGATAACATGGTTAGTAAGCCATTGTACAAGTATCGGATTTCTAATTTGTTACTGAGCATAAATACACACATGGGAATATGCTTTTGGAAGTGATGTTTGATATTTCTTACCATACTTATCTTTTTCTTGTGTAGGTATACTCCACTTCAAACAAGCCTATTGTTAGAACAAGCGACTGAAAAAACTATTCATAATTGTAAGTACTATTTGGTCAAAAAATTTGTTCTGCCTCATGTAGATGTCTGGAGAATTATCGATATGCTATTATGATGAGAGAAATTCTATAATGTTAATGCCAAGTAATGCATTGGAAACTAGACACTGATTTTTTTCTGCTCGTGTAATAGGTTAATATCCTAAAAATTAGTAAAACAATTATTAAAGCCAAATAATATATTGGAAACTGGATATTATGAGTTTGTTATGCTCATATATATTGTCATTAGCCTATATATATATATATAGAAAGTTTAAAAATCATAGAATAGATGGTAACATGGTAAAGAAAAGTTATAGAACACAATTGCTATCAGTTATAATCTTTCAAAAAACCATATGTATAGGATAATGAAAATATTAGGATAATGACAATATATATGAGCATAAGAAAATTATAATATCCATGGTTTTTTGAAAGATTATAGCTGAAATCAGTTGTGTTCTATCCACTTTTCTTTACCATGTTACCATCTATTCTATGCTTTTTAAACTTTCTATTTGTTACATTACATATATGGTAAAGACCATGTGTTACAACTTGAACGAGGGAAGAATATGAAAATTTATTGTGAATAGAATGACCCAAAAATATCCTTATTAAGCAATATCCAATCTAAAAGGCTGGAAAGAACTAAAAACCAAATCTTTGTAGTCTTAATCAATAAAAGCTTATAACTTAAATCCCAAGTATTGAATTTGAATCTCTTTTCATTCATCAAATTCAGAAATGATTTCAGTTTTCTATGTTGGTCTTCCCTTAGGCGTCTCCTCATAGAGACATTCGCCAAATAGATTTAGATCCTAATATTCAACCAACCTTTCGAACATTCTGTAGGATAAGTTATGCATAAAAATTTGAAAAAAGGAATTTATGATAATATATAGAAATTGGATATGTTCCACCTTCTATAGTCCGTTTTAAGGTGCCAATATCTTTATAACAAAGAAGGATGTAACAATGGAAAATGTAGGTATACTATGGGCCTGAAATGAAACTGAAAGAGTTTACTATAATGTTATATAATGCTTACTGTCATTCACTATGTATTATTACACCTGATGAATCTGATTTCTTGAAATATAACAATAAAACAGTAAGTAAATCAGATCTACACAAGGAATCACAACACAAGGGCTAAAAATTGAAATGTAAATATATGGAACTAGGAATAGGGATAAGGGGTAAGAAATCATGTATTTTTCATAGGTTAGTTGAGGACGGTTATAAGGTATTGTTATCACCTGGAATATGCACCTTGCTGAATCTTGAATCCCGCTATTCTGCGAAACATGGGATGACCTCTCGAGGTGTGGGACTCGCGAAACTCGAGGTCAACCTCTGATTAAAGGGCAGATTCCCCTTGGTAAATCACTTAAAAACTAACTCTAACTAAAGAACCTTGCTAGGAAAAGAGATGAGAAAGATCTGATAATCTGAAACTAAAACGGAAAATGAAGGTGATACACCAAATAGAGCAGATTTCTACTTCCTTTCAGTAACACAACCTATGAATCTCAATCTAAAGCTTCACACAGTAATTTGCAACAGTAATTGAGAGGTAAACTTAGAACAACAACAATCAAGGAGTCACAAAACTCACAATAATACCTACTTTTCTTTCATACACAGAGAAAATTGAAACAAATAGAGGCAAAAATACTGAACATGAATTCACTAAAGGCTGCTACAATGATTGTTTTTTGGAAAAACAGTAAAATATTACATCACAAGCATACAATCAACCATTATTTCAGAGTGAAACAAGGTTGAAGATGCAATCAATGAAGATAATTACAGAAGTAAAGATCTGATTTTGAGTGAAAAAATTAAAGGATTGAATGTCACTTTGTCACAATAAACTTTTTCAATGCTTTGCAACAAACATAGGCTTCTTATTTATAGATTTTGAGAGCCTAAATTCAAAAAGTCATGTTGACTTTAAATTTTTTTCCTATGAGTTGTCAGTCCTTATCCTTTGTGGATAAGATTTACCTTTTTTCTTTATGAGTTGTCAATCTTATCCTCTTTGGATAAGATATTTTGTAATCCTTATCCTTTGTAGATAAGATATTTGTAATCCTTATCCTTTGTGATATTTGTAATCTTTATCCTTTGTAGATAAGATATTTTGCAATCCTTATCCTCTGTGGATAAGATATTTTGCAATCCTTATCCTATCCTCTGTGGATAAGGTATTGTGCAATCCTTATCCTTATCCTTTGAATTTCTTGAAGTTAGTGAACTCCTTTATTATTTTTGCATGCTTTGCTGATTTCGCAAAAAATATTCTCTCCTCTCTCTTCTCTTTTTTCTTTGTTCTGATTTTTCAAAAAATCAGGTAACAGGAACATAAGAAGTGCTCTAGGCTATTATAATAACATTTGAAGTGCAATAGATGATAGTGAACTTTTTGGTTGGTCTCCCAACTTCCAAGAGGTATTATTGACTTTGTGTTAGAATGTTCAACAACTTTCAAAAGTTCACTACTGCATGCAAAATCTGGAGATCTTCACTTGAGATGGTGTAATATTTGTCTAAATGTGTAGGGAAAAGATGGTGAGATAGATATGAGAGATTGCCTTAGTCAGTCCCCTAGGATGACATGTTTTATCCTTAATGTATTTTCAAATGTTGGAAGTGTGTGATCCTTAGTTGCGAAGGTGTTGTGGTGTGCGCAATAGTTGTAGAAACAATGAAAAGATGGTTCCTCAAGAGTGCGCCAATGAAGGAGATGCTCACAGGTTTGTAAGAAGCTTTAGGAATGGAAGAGTTGCAAGTAGGTTTTAGCAATGGATGAATGAAAGCATTAGAAAACTTAATTTGGATCAGCAAGAGAGTGTAGGAGAAAGTGAATGGGCAAGAGAGCAAGGAGAATCTCTACATTGGCAAGGAGATGCTTTATAGACTGTCTAGGACAAGAAACCCATTAGAAAATGTACTATGACAACTTAGGGTTTGAATTTGATTGTCGATGAGAATTAGGGATTCAAAAAAAAGGTTGGACACAAAACCCCAAAATGCAAATAATAAGTTGGTAGAAATAAATTGAGCTTGAGTTGGGATGCTTAGCACACCAATGAGGGGATTAAGGCACAAAATGGGCTACATGAGTCTTAAACATGACTTGGGGTGGTGGACATCAAAATGAGTGTAGAAAAATAGAGTGAAAAATGTGAAATATGCAATTTTTGACTCTACATTTTTCCTCCACTTAACCGAGGTTGTGAACTAGGTGAATCAATCATGCTAGCATAAATAAACATCAATTTCAATACTTGAAAAAATAAACACCAATTACGATACTTGAAATATAAAGATACACCAAAAGGGTATAGGAAAACAATGCTCTTCTCTGTCATTTGTCCTTTTTCTTTCGCCCAGGCATCCTTCTCCAAGTTTGCAATGCTCACATACTAGGAAAAGCAGTCCAAGTTCATTAAGAAGAAATATGTAGAAAAATAGCATCACACATGATAAACTACCATCAAACTTTTTGCTGAAGTAGGTAGACGAAACAATAAGGGATCCATGGGGGACCATTGAGAGTGGAAATGAGGAGTGTAATGTCCCCATCTTAGTCAAACGCTCTTCTGTGACTGATAGCCTATTTTTGGAAGCCCGTAGGTTCGTCAGAGGTAAAATTAGGGTTTCCTATCTTATTGGGGTTCTGAAGCATTTTTGAAGGTTTGCATGTATGAGTTTCCGATGCATGTTGGTGGAGTTTTCTGGGTTTTTGGAGAGCTTCGGAATGGTGTGACATGCATCCCCATTTGACAACCTTTTTCAGGACTTGCTATTTTTACCTGTATGTTGGAGTTTCAAAATTTGGATTGCAGATTCTTTCTTGGTTTTTAGAAAGATTCACAATGATATGACATGTAGATTCATTGGGAAAATTTTTAGAGTTTACTATTTTTAGTAAGCTCTATTTCTGGTGGTGCCATCTTGGGCAGTAGCATCAGTAGTCAGTTCAGTTTCCATTTTGGGCAGTGCAGTTTGGAGCATATTTGGCTTTTAGCTTTTTGAGGCTCATTTTGGGTAAAATGATTTATTCTAAGTCATTAATGTTATAATTTATTATTGGCCCCCTTGGCCTAGTATTAATGACTTAAAGTTGTTTTAAAAGGTGGTTCTTAAAGGTGGATGCCTCTTTGAGAAGGTTTTTAATATTTCAAATGTCAATTATCTCGTCATGAGCTTTGGATGCCAAAATGGAGGAAGGGAAAGTGATTTAAAAATTAAATAATTGCAAAAAGAAGTTGGGCGTCCCTTTGGAGGATAGATGGAAAGCCAACAGTCACCTTCAATTCTATAAAAGTAGGCCATTGCTCATTCATTTTTCATCTTTGGTTAATTATGTCGAAATGCTGCTGAATTGATTTCAGAACCTAGCTAAGGGGAAGCTTAGCATTTTTACACCACTCTTCGGACTTGAAACTATGGTTCCCTAGATGGTCAATTGGGAGTGTGCTTCATTCAGAAGTGCATATTGAGCATTATTGTTGAGTTTTTGGTGAGATTTTCCAGTTTTGTATTTGCTGGTTATATCTTGGCTGAAGGAGATTTTCATATGCAGCTCTTTGTATGATTTTATTTTGCTCATGGGTATTAACTCAATCAATTCCTTTGGTCTAGGCGCCCTATTTTGCATATTTTCAGATTTTATTTCAAAGTGCTGATTTTTCTAGGAAGGCCGCCCTCGCCTAGGGCTGTACCATTCTCTTTTGTAGGGTATTGGGATTCGCGCCTTCATTGAAAGTAGAGTTTTGTTTAATTTTTCTCTTGCTGGTTGGTCACCCAACATCTAGTAATTATATGCCTTCAATTTTGAGTGTTTTGGAGATGTAATGAGGGAGAAATGTGCATTAGATGGTGTATATAGTTGCTGGTTTGAGTATTTTCAGTTTGCTGGTCTTTATATCAGACCTGGTTATTTCTCTTTTTATGCTTTATTTCTTGGCCTTTCAACTCACATTTGTAATAAGAAATATAGCATAATCTTAGCAAAAGTTTGGAGTAGATTCTATTGGGAAATCATTGTAATTGACACTTTGTTACTTGCAAATATTTTTGCATTGTAAGGCTGAAACAGTAGTACTGTTCAGTCATTTATAATTCTGCAATTACCTTGTGTTTTAATTCAAAAACTATAACCCCTGGATGGTTTACCTCCAGTGTGGAGGAATAAACATTGTAACTTTCATATCTCATCCACTGAAAAGTGGCGAATCCCCAATGTTGAGTGGATGCTTGCTATTAGCAGATGAATTGTATTTCATTGTAATTATCTTTCCCCCCACTGAACAAGTGGTAGCGTGGAATCTTGATGGTTGGTTCTCCGCCTGTTTCAATTCAGTATTGTTCTTCATTCCAATTTGGTTGCTAACGACCCTGTTGTGACCTTTTCACACATCGCCCCATTGCAAATGGGGACTCCCAGTAGTTTGCTTCTTTTTAGGGTTTTGCTTTCGCGCAATGGTTTCATAAGGTCATCATTTTGAGAGTTTCAAGTCAGTCTTTTGAGAGTCATCCGAGCCAAGTTGAGAATACAAGCTCGAAACAGTGCCTAAACGTCACGGAAGTGCTCAGAAGGTCTGGGAAACGAGGATCACCTGCGCTTTGAGTCAATTCTGACACTTCCTATTTTTTTAGGGATTTTTGCTTTTTCGCTTTTTTTAGTTTTGGCATTTTTGGCATTTTTGGACCAATCTGGGATCCCTATTTTTTAGGGATTTTGCTTTTCTATTTTTAGAAAGTCAACCTTGGTCAAGGAGTCAACATTTCCAATTTTAGAACTAAAAATCAGCCAAAAAAATCGAAAATCAATGAAAAATCAAACTAAAAATCAAAAAATCAAGCAAAAATCAAGAAAAACATGGAAAACAAGATAGAAATCTGGAAAAATCAATGCAAAAATCATAAAAATCATAAAAATCAGACCTCCATGAAGAAATTCGCCTAAGTCTGAGAAATTCGCCCATCAATGGCAAAGTTTGCTTGGAGGAAGCAAAGAAAATGGCATAAAGGTTTCAAAGTCCGCCCCAACATTTGGAAGGAATGGCAAGACCAATGGAAAGTCCGCCATGCCGTAGATGAGGAAATGACAAACATCATGGCAAGTCCGCCCAACCAAGGAAAGAAAAATGTCAAGCCTTCTTCAAAGTCCGCCCTTGTTATGGCATAAAGTCTTGGAAGTCCGCCCTTAACTTTGATGGGAGATGGAAAGAAATTGGTGAAGTCGACCCAAGCATAGAGAGTGTGAAGTCCGCCCAAGTGGAGAGAAATGAGGGATGTCCAAGTATAAGCCAAGTCCACCCTTGGCTAGGAAGGGGAAATGTCAAGACATTCTCCAAGTCCGCCTAGACCATGAGATAATGGAAAAGAAGAAATGAAGTCCTCCCCTCACATGGCAAAGCCAATAAGAAGTCCACGGCAGCCTTGATAAGGAATTGGCAAGACATGCTCAAAGTCCGCCTAGCCTAGAACAAGGGAGAAAAAATGAAATTCGTAAGTATGGATGCCTAGGGAGGAAAATTTCATGATTTTGGCTAAGTGTAAAAGGAAAATTCAATGGAAGCATGATGAAAATATTCTAAGACATGAATGTCTAGAGAGGAAATTTCAAGACGTCCAAACACATTGTAAAGTCCGCCCTAGGCCAAGAGGAATGAAAATTTGCCGTTGATGAAATTCGCCTAGGGGAGATGGTCAAATGGCATAAAAAAAAAAGCGAATGACAAAGAAACTTGGAAGTTCACCTTGGCTAAAGATCAAAATGATGTAGATTTAATAAATACTTAGTTGTGGGTCAAAATTGAATGGGTTGGAAATAAATTGAAATTTGACATTTTAAGACTTTGGATAATTTATTTCCGACACTTAGGAATGTAAAATGCCTCTGACAAAAATGAAATTCGCCACAGATTTCTTGGAAGAAAATTCATGGAAGAAAATTCTTTATGCCAGGAAAGGGAAAAATAAATAAAATTTCGCCATGAATTGAAACTTGGAAAAATCAAATTTAACTTAATTGGACATTTAATATTTTTCCAAAATATTGAAAATAAAGATAAACACTTAGTCAAAAAAATCGAATTTTGAAACTCAGAGAAAATCAAAGGATTTTTGATAAGCTTGCCATGAAGATTTTTTGAAAAAATAGAAACTTGCTTGATTGAACAGAAGAAAACAAATTGAGATCGAGAGAAAAAGATGAAATTACTAAAACAAATTGAACTCTTTAGCCATATAATGAGTTTCAACAACTTTTTTTTCACAAGTTCAACTGCAGAGAAATTAAATCTCTCTCAAAGTTGTAAGAAAATTGAGGCAAGGTCAATTTTTCTCAAGGCAAGGTCAATTTTCTTAGGGGATGAGTGAATTTTTTTTTTTATGCCAGAGAAAGTAACTTCTGTAGAAGTAATTTAATTCTTGGCTGAAAGTTGAACTTCTCAACAAGTTGGCGCACTTTGTCATTGGATTTTTGATTAAATTCTTAGAAGCTAAATCTGATTTGCAGCCAGAGGGTATTCCAGAGGTTTGAAATTGGGTTGGCCAAGATTCAATTCTTCTTTCGTCTTATTTTGTCATTCTGGCTAAGTTTTGGCAAAATTTCAATCAAGTTCGCCTACTTTTAGCTTGCTTTTTCGCAAAAAATCAATCTTTTTAATAAGCTGAAAGTAAAATTTTCGAGTAAAGGCACGGGAATAAATTATATTTTAAAGTCTCCATATTAATGTTAATTCCTTTTACTGTAGGTTAATGACCACATTGGGAGAATCATTAAAAAAGGTGCCAATGAAGTTTGCCAGTAAAGGGTTGCAGCAAGAGTCAAAGATCAATTCTAAATGGAAAAATATTGCAGACATTGATCTCGGACATGTAGACTTCACGGAGTTCAAAAAGAGGATATATGGACACAATGGATTACCGACACCAATTGCTAGACGGATGGTGAGGAAAGGCATCTTCCAAGCAGTCGGATTCCTGCTAGTAGTGGAATGTGTCGAGTTGATGGTAGAGTGCGCCATTCATGATGATGCGCAGGAGAGACAAATTTTTGCACTGGATGGAAGGATATTGGCTCACCTTAGTGAGGTGGCAATTCAAGAGGCATTTGGCATCCCGACACACCAGCAGACTATCTATAAGACCAAGGAGGACGCCAAAAGGTTGTATGATGGCCAATGTGAATTGTGTGCCACAAATATTAATAAATCATGGCTGGAGAAACCTAGACCATCTACCAAGAAAATGCCCAAGAAGCTGCGCTGGACAAACTTCAAGGAGGATTATGGAGATATCATTTTGATGTTGAACAGGATAGCCGACAATCCACAAGGTGCATATTTTGAGATGTGGATGTATTATTTTATCGATGAAATCACCTTCGGTGTGAAGATGTTCAACTGGTCTTGGATGATTAGTGACAGTCTCCACGAGCAGTTAGTCAATCTAGAGAAGACAAAGTCTTTCTACATGAGCTCATACATTGTCTATTTGTTGGCCAGAACATATAGATACTCAAGACTTATATGCAAAGGCAAAGTAGGAAATGGTGAGAATGAACTCAAGTCCTATGACTGTTACCTGCAACTTCAACTCAGGAAGAAGTCTCACTTTAGGTAGGCGCATAATGCCTTCCTCATGTACATTACTAGAATACTTCAAGGAGGAACTCACCAGAGGCTGAGTCATGAAGCCAAAGCTTAATCAGTAGATATGGATCCTGGTTTATCCAGTTTCCAAGGTTCACGTATATTAGGATCCAGGGATTCACTGGAAATCCTTACAAGCTGCCTATCTATTCTACAAATCGGATGATTTTGCTAGAAGTCCTAAGACAGCTAGAGACCTATTAGAGCATCTAGAGGCCAAAACAGAAGGCGGCCATCACTTTCCCATTCTTTATTGGGAATATGTTGGAGTCCTATTCGTCAACACAAGCAGCCGAAAGCGCCAGGATGGAAATTCAATGGTATCCATTCACAACTTATCGGTCTAGGGCCAATTTTGACCCTCATCATCACATTTGGACCGTGGATGGGAAAAGATATAAACACAGAGTAGACTTGGAGGACTTCTGGCTGAATGTTGCTGACGAGTATGAAGTCAAGAGAAGGTTATGGTCTAGAGTACCAGTGGATTTAATGAGGGCAACCGAACTTTGCCGGGTGCCCAATCAGTTACAGGACGGTGAAAAATATGTCCAACTGTGCTTCAATGAGAGCTAGCCTCTTCCTGCCGTGAAGTGGTCAGAGCCCAAGCATTCAGATTTGGCTATGTTGATGAGGCCAGTGGTTAAGTATTCTTAGTGGTGGGTCGACTAGCAGGTCCAGGAGTTGAGGCAAAAAAGAATGACACTCACTTGTGATTTGCTGAGTGAGATAGAGTCATACTCCTCCAATGTCGGCTTATACCACAATGATGATTTGGTTGAGATTATTGAGAAGAGAAAAGAAGTGGTTACAAACATAGAGCTTGCCCAAAAGAGACAGAGGATGGAGCCGTCTCGGTCCGCTGCATCTAGAAACATTGATGAGCTAGTGGCCACTGCGGACGAATCCTTGGTTGAGATGATGATGCCTTCTTCAATTCAGGAGAGAAACAATGAGCGATCCAGTTGGATGACGATGAGCCCCCATCTCCTACGGGCACAAAAGTACTGAGTTCAGAAGATGAAATGGATGTCCAAAATGATGAATTCCAAGAGGGGATGATTTCTGCTCTCAAAGGAGTTTTGGATGTACCAAGTGCAGAAGATATTCAAGAGGATAGTATTGAACCTACCATTCCGGACTGGTTGAAGGAGAGGATGAAGATTCAGGTACCAGTTGAGATCCAAGAAGAAGATGATATTGCAGATTTCTTGGCAAGGTTGGAACAAGTTGCTGTGAAGAAACTTGCCAAGAAATTTTCCACGATTCAGAGGGACGATGCTGGCAGCCGTTCCATACAGATTGCAGTACCAATGGTTGACAAAGCACAAGATGAAATCACTCCCCAAGAATACGCCATTACCACTATAGACCTGGGCCCAACAACAAAAGGCCAGGAGGTAGAAGAATTGGATAACTCAGTCTCAACTATCAAGGCAAGACTGGAAAAGGAAGTGGCGAAAAAGAAAGAGTACAAAAGGGAGGTCGAGTGCTTGAAGGAGTATATTCGGCATTTGACCCAACCACTCAATCAGGGTGATGCAGTAGCTCCTCTTCTCAATTCCTCACAGGAGATGGCCAAGGATGTGGAAGAAGGTATGGTCACGGCCAAGGAGGCCAAGGAATGGATGATAAGGGCATAGAAGCGGCTTCGTTCATGGAGAGATTGACACTTGCCTACGGACAGACTTCCTCTTTCCTTTCCAGATTGGTTGTCATGGCGGAAGTTTGGGACAACCTCCCGGATATTCAGGAGAGGCTCATTCCATGCCTCAGAGTATTGAAGGGCGTCCCAAAACAAGAATTGGTTGAGGGAAAGGTAATTGCAGCAGGAGCCGCTTATGGATTTCATCATTGGTTTTGGGCATTAACAATACGGAGCGAGGTTTTGGAAAAGGCAAAGGCTGATGGGCTCAGAATTGAGGAGCAAGTCAGAGAAATTCAGAGGAAGATTTACCTCATAGCTGCAGACGTGTTTGATAAAGAGATTGTCTGAGAAAACGATATGCAGCTAGAAAGGCTAAAGCACAAGGTTTAGGAAGTCTTCTTCTCTACTACAAGATCAATTTTGAGACAAGACTTCACAAAGGTGGCGAAACTCTTGTCCATCCGGGATGATTTTGTGATAAAGGAAGTAGATTGGGAGAATGATTTCGCCGGATGCGCTGAGGACTTGGATGGGCTTGAATTTAGAATAAGCATGATGCCACCAGTCACAATGGAGGAAGTCATCCAGATCGTGTCCAGGTTCGTCGAGCATATTGCTGCTCAAGAGGATAGGGACGAACTCCCTTGAAGATAGCTCTAGCTGCCACCTCACTCTCTGTTTACTAGTTGTTTATTGATGTTATTTTGGGAAACCCTAATGAGGGTTGATTTGTATTAATCTTGGCCGTTGATGTTGTTTTAATCTTGGCCTTTCATTTGCTCTTGAAAACTCTATATAAACTTGTGATCTCTCATTTTCATTTATGTGGAGATAGTATATGAAATTGTTGCGTTTTGCTACTTCTGATAATAAAAGCTCTTATGCATGATTTGCTTTGAATCACTTTTATTGTCAAGTGGTGTGCAAGGTTGCATAACTTCTTCAACCATAGATTAGAATTAGATTACAATTAAAATAGAATTTGCTTTAAATGTTTGTTAAGTGAATGCAAGATTTGATAGTATAGATTGATGGTGAAATATTGCTCATACTTTCTTTGGATGGATGATTTTCATTCAATTTGTAAAGTTAGCCTGAGCTTATGATTGTGGATGCTTAACTTCGGTCTTATTCGAGGCATGGAAATTATAATCACACCCTTTGAAGATTGCACCCACTTTGTGTAGTTGTCCCAGGGAGGCGAAACAAAGCGTGGTTACTCGTTTCACCTAATCTTTATCATCTCTTGAATTCCTAGGGATAGATTAGAACCCCTAAACCCTTATCCTTTTTACACCTTTTTTTTTTGAAATCTCAAATTGAAAGTATCAACCGAAGAAGCCTTTAATGATAAATCCGTCTAAGTCTCAAACTTGTGAGGAATTCTTTAATGTAAGTCCCTTTGTGTATTACCAACATATCACAACGCCCATTGAGCTTATCCACATGTCATGACCTAGCGAAAGAAACCTTGGAGTCGCCATATGATCTTCTCGCAATCTTAGCATACGCGGTGATTTTGTTCAAGAGAGGATAGAGTGTCTTTGGACATTTTATTCTGTGTGTTCGGTGGATGATTAAACGTACACCAACAAACCCCTTCACATATGCTATCACCTTGCCTTTCAAAGGATCTTGGTGAACATTCTTGGTGAAGGTTACATTCAGTTTGAATTTCTTTTGGAAGCTAACGCTAACCATTGGTGTAGTGCTGGTTTGTGTTGTGAAAATATTGTGAAAAAATTAAGGGGCATATTTTAGTGGTATCACAGCAGAAGATCCTGCCATCCTGTGTTGATCAGTGCTTCATGTTTGGGCAGAATTGAGTTCAGTTTAGAAGTTTGTTAGATTAAGGCATGGCTAATGAAGAAGAGATGAAGTTGGTAGAGACACTTTATATGGTTGGAAAGAGTCCTGACAAAGAATTTCAGTCAAGGGATAATGAAGAGAACATTCTTCATTTGTTAGAACAATGTTTGAGACAAGTGAAGCAATCACCTTCTAAGGAAATACAGTTGGCATTAGCACCTGCAGTGACTCTTTTGAATCGACCCTATTGGCTGGGGCATCCAGATGAAGAAACCAAGCTGTTGATTTCTTCTTGCTTCATGGAGATGATAAGAATTGTGATTCCTCAAATGCCCTATGATGTTGAAACCATGAAGATCATATTAAATATGATAGTGGAGAGTTTTCAAGATTTGGATGAAACTGGAAGTAGTTTGTTTCTAAGAAGAGTTGCTATTTTAGAGACATTTTCTGAAGTTAGAGTTTGTATCCTATTGATAGAATTGGGGTTGGAAAATCAGATTTATCACTTGTTTTATTATCTCTTCACCTCAACCTGGAGTGTGCAAGAAGAAGGGGTGCTTGTAGCTTTCATGAATGTTCTAATTTCTACCGTTAAAGAAGTTGATAATCTTTCAGAAAGTGTCCAATCTCTTGTCATGGATGCTTATAAACGTGAAGAGCAGATTTCTCCCACTACTGATTTGTTAGTCAATGAAATTTTCAGACAGTGTGAAAAAAAGTTGAAACCACTTATGCAGAAGACTATTGATAACAAAGAGAAGATTTTTGAAGCTGAAGAGGAGGGTGAAAATTGGAACCCCTTTGAATTCATAGCAAATTTTCAGAGGGCATCTACGGATTTGTACTCATCCAAGCATTCTGTAGAAGAATGTAATGTGACAGTGGAAGCTTTGAAGACAAGCGAGGTACTCATGTTTTCTATAGAGGAGAACAGTGAGTCGATTTGTGTTAAGGAGTTTCAAGTTGAAGATTCAAAGGAAGAACTTTTGGAAACAAGAGTTGACATAGAGATGCATGAAGAGGTCATAAGTGCAGATCCAAATGAAGGAGAAGATCGGTTAGTAGAAGATAGGTGTTCAACCAGCAAGTTGCTTCTTCATAATTCCGGAGAAGGCTGGTTTGAAAGTCAAGCTAAGGAGGAGAAAGAGAAAGAGGAAGCTGAAGTCTCTTCCCACTACAAAGTTGATTTGACTAACTCCCTTGAATCATGTGTTGAAGACAACATGGAGGGAGAAGCTTCCAATAGTTATAAGGCAGATTTCCCTTCGCCTGAAGTCAAGCTAAGGCAGAGAGCTAAGGATTTGGAAGGCACTATGGATGGGATGATGAGGAATGTCCATCACATGCATGACAAGTTAAAGAGTACAACTCAAACAATCTTTGAAATCTTTATCCATCAAAGTTGCACTACAATCATCTCAACCAGCATTTGAAGATTGCAGCTCAAGTTCACAGACTGCTGAAAATGGAATCCAAGTTTTGTCAAAGCTTGATGGAATTCATGGACATGTTGAAAATCTGATTTATGATATATGCCAAGAGGAGTAGATGTTTGTTACATTTCCATTGCTGATATGAAGTCCATTAAGTTTGCCTTGGAGGAAACTAAATCCAGTCTTTTGCACATCATTCGTGACAAAGACCAAGTGGCCAAAATTGCTGACAAGGTATTGGAGTGGAACGAGCTTACTAAAACCAAGCTGTAGGAAGTGCATGAGGCTCTAATTGAAGCAAAGAATCAGATTTCTGCTGTTCAGTGTTCTTGGGAGCAAGAAAACAAAGGAAGAGCAAAGGAGCTTCAGGAAATTCTTTATGAGCTTGATCTCATACAAGAAACATATGATTTGGAATGCTGTCCTGAGAGACCGAAGCATTCAAATTTTCATCAACAAGTTTTTTAGGCTTTTGATAATCTCTTGTATGAAGAAGGTGTTAGTAAGGTTTATGTAAATCCTCTTTTTGAAAATGATGAGGGAATTTCTTTAGGAATTACTAAAGAAGGAGGAAGTATCAGTTTGTCTTCCAACAGTGGAGAAGTGGTGCATGAGTCACATGAAGATGAATCTATTGCTACTCCCAGTGCTTGATTCAGCAAGGAATGGTAACTCAGGGATCACAAGGAAATGAAGACATTCTTTTTGATCAACAACAAAGAGTTGATTGGCGCATTGATGAGGATTTTATTCATTGTTTGATGAGGATGCTTGTGAGGTTCATGTTAGACTTTAGTACATCACCATCTTTTCTTAGAGTGATTGATTTCAGAATTGTATTTGATGAAGGATTCATGGAATCTTTCTCGCACATCATGACACCAGATTTTGGATTCAATTTCTTCAACGAACATAGGTTGGTTGAATTCTTCTTGGAGTTTCAAGAAGCGTCAATTCAGATGGAACGGACAAATCAGATGATTCATGTGAGAGCAGTTCTCTGTCTGAGAAGTGAATCTTCTTTGTTGTTGGTTTGGGATCCTGGCATTACTTGGCAAGAAGGTAATATTGAAAATTCTAAAGGGGATAAACTAGCACATTTTATTCAGAATGTAGTTGTGATCATTTGCTCGTGTTGGGAAATGTCTCCAGTTGAAAAATAGTATTTGGGATTCCAAATATATTTGTGTGAAGATTAGTATGCATAAAAAGAAAGTTTGTTGGAGAGATAAGTTCCAAAATTTCAGTCCTATGATTGCTGCTACCTTCTTTTTCTGTCATTGGTTCATTACTTTTGATCATAAAACGGTGTTCGAGAAAGGAAATGTGATCAAAAGATGGTTTGTGGTGGCACTGGGACTCTTGCTGAAGGTGCCACCAGCCTTATTCATGAGCAATCATGCCAATTTTGATGAAAAATTCTTATGCTGCAGCTGCTGCTTGTCTTCTTGGATGCTGATTTTCCAAAAATCAGATCTCAAGATGATTATTTCAGACCCTTTTGGTAGCTAGTTATTTCATTTTCAGGCTTCTCCATCTCTTATTTGGGCTAAATGTCTACCTCAAATGAGCCAGGAAATGATTTAGTATGGTCAAAGTTCAGGTATGGGTAGTTCATTGATGATTGACAGTGGATTTCTTGGTACCAACTCATACATTATTGTTTGGGGCAGCGAGTTATTAGCTGATTTGATTTGTTAAATTGAGGCTCTTGAAGTGAAATATGTGAAGATTTCTTGGAGTTTTTTTAGTGATTGTATATCCTTTTGGATTGAGATGGAGCATGGAGTTTGGTTCTTTGCTAGGCATTGGTTTGGTGACTTGTTTGAGAACATTTTTGTTGCTGATCAAAATTATGACACCAAGGTTTGGAGGTCCTACAGACTGATATGGGACCCGTGTTAGCAATGATTTTTGGCCTCAAGTGGGAGAGATAAGGATTTGGAGTGATTTGAATTTGCATTTAGATAGTGTTCAAGTTTGTTTCAGTGGCTATCTTTGTACTTCTTGTACATATGTAAGAACCTAGTGGTTCTCAACGAAAACCCTATTGAAGAAATTGTTTTTGCAAGTTTTCGTGTTTTTTTTTTTGTGGTTTTTGATAAAAATGCAAAGCTGCGATTTCTCTCTAAATTGCTAATAAATTCATAAAAAATAAATAAACTCTAAATACGCTTGGAAAATGTTCAGAGAAGGTGGGCGCATCATTTTATTTAACTTCCAGAGCATTTACAATGTAAAAATATGACATATGCATTAAATATGAATTTATTTCAAAAACCTGATTTTGCTTGCCAGGCGCCAAAAAGAACAGAGAGAAATGTACGGCTGAAGAATGAATGAATCTCTGATCTCTGGAAATTAATGCTGAGTATCTGGAAACCCTAGGCGCACCCAAACTGGCTGATAGAGGCTGAGTTCTGAAGATATCCACTGACAAATGAGAAAGTACGGCTTGCTGGTACAGAACTGTACGGCCTGACAGCAGCATTAAATATGGTACGGCTTGTTGAAAGAAGTGCCAGATCTCTGATAACTGACCTCTGGTAAAGTCGCCCCAAACAACTGATGAAAGATCTCTGTAAACTTCGTCTGAAATCACTCCAATAAGCTCAATCTGTAACCTCTGCGTGAAGTCACCAAGATGCAATCTTCAACTGGTATTGCACAGTCTCAGTATGCCAAACTCTGAAGAGGTATCGTTCTCCAGAATCGATTTGTCTGCTGAAACCCTAGGTTTTGCAAACTCCAATGCTCAGAGCAAAATAAGACAAATTAGAATATCATATCATAATAGTTCGATTTGTCCTTTTTGAGAATATATACTTCCTTTGAGAAATTCAACCCAATAGCTCTTTTTAATAATCATTTAATAAAATGATTAAATTCGTCTTTTAGACTTAGGAGAAATACTTTTAATAATTGGCGCCATCATTAATGAATAATAAATATTCATTATATCAAATATATCACTTTATTATAAAGTATTAAAATACTTTATAATATACCATTAATTATTATTTAAATATATAATAAAGTGACTATTATAAAGTCAAAATATTAAATAATAATCATTAATTACTCCTTATTTCTCCATCGACCAACAAACAAGAGAATGATGGGCTACGGACGACCGGTGAACCGGAGTGCCACCGCCAAAAATAGCACTTTTGCCCTCTTTCCTAAAAATAGAAAGTCTGAAAACCCTCACGATGATTCGCGAAGGACCACCAAACAAATCTGGAGCTACAAAACGAGTAAGCCGTAAAGATCCCTGCACACATGCACATCCGGCACGGGGGTGAAATAAGAAGGCTACTCCTCGACAACAATGTCGGCTAAAAGCGGGACATTACAACATATGCTTGGGGCAGTGAACCAATGCTTGATTTGGTTCAACTTTTTGAGACTCTTGGAGAGAGATTGGTGGAAGTTTTCAAAAGTCTTCTTAGATATATCAAAATTATTCAGAGGAGGCATTGTACATCCTTGGAGAGTTTTGAGAATAAGGCTGCTATGACTTTGCAAAGAGCTATTTTTTCCTTTGCAAATAGCTTTGATGGAGTCACTTTTGTTGCCGTGACTCTGTTTGATGCTTTGAGGAGTTATGTTGATGAGATTATTTTTGAGTTGATTAGACTATTCTTCTTTGTTCTCAGAATAGTGTTAGTCATTGACATTGTAGATGTTAATTCCTCAAAGTTTATTGGACGTGAGATGCTGCTTGATTTAGATTCCAATCCTTCCATGTTTCTCAGTTTGAATTTCAGGCATGTTAACTCTTTGAGGTTGCAGGGAAGGCTAGTGCAGTTTTGGTATAATGGCTTCATTTGTATGATCAAAGTAGAGCAGCATCAGCAAGGTGGATCTTTTCAGAGATGGACTTGGGACCCTGGGATCCTACTTGGCATAGTAAGGATCAAACTATTTTCATGGAGTGTGGTGGCATTGCTTAAGGACAAGCAATTTTGGGAAGGGCGGACTGTAATGTCCCCATTTTAGCCCAATGCTCTTCATTTGGATTTAGCCTATTTTCGGAAACCCGTAGGCTAAGCAGAAATGGAAATTAGGGTTTCCACTTTTATAGGAGGTTTCAAATGCATTTTTGAAAGTTTGCATGTGAGAGTTTTTGATGCATGTCTGGTGGAGTTTTCTGGGTTTTTGGTGAGCTTCAGGATGAGGTAACATGCATGACAAGATAATGACATGCATTTCTGGCGGATACTTTGGCAATTTTGGAGGCTTGCATGTTGGAGTTTTATAGTTTGGATTCTGGATTCCTTCTGGGTTTTCAGAGAGCTTCGTAGTGGTGTGACATGCAACTGAAATAGGTAACTTTTTCGGACTTACTATTTTTAGTAAGTTACGACAGCGGTTCGGTTTTTGCTCAAAATGAGTTTGTAACAACTTACTATTTTTACCCGTATGCTATTTTTAGTAAATGCTATTTTTAGTAGTAGTTCAGCAGTTTAGTGTAGTGGCTATTTCTGGTAGGGCAATTTTGGTAGTTTGGTCTCCAACAATCTTGGAGCCTGATTTGGTAGGTTTGGTGACTTAAGTGATTTCATATTTTGATGAAAAATATTTCCTATGCTAAAATGGATGACTTTATAAGGGGAATATTTAAGTTGCAAGTAATGTTTTAATAAAGTGGAATTTTGGCTAAAGTAAAATGGACGCCTAGCTTGGAGAAAGTATTTGCAAGTTATAAAGTCATTTCACTTAAATATTTGGACGCCTACTTTATGAGGTATTTTGCATTTTAATAAAGTATTATCTCCCTCATGTATTTGGATGACTTGGAGAAGAGGGAATAAATGAAATGCAAATGAAGATTGAAAGGTGAATTTGGGTTTCACTTTGGGTGCCCTAATTGGAGGGAAAAAGTGGATTTGAAAATTGAGGAGAAAAGTTATAAATAAGAGACTTCACCTTCATTTGCAGTTATCCATTGCTTATTACATCGAAATGCTGTTGAAATTGTTTTAGGCTTTGGCTTTGAGGAATGCATACCTCCTAACAAGTATTCGGTTTCGTGTTTGAAAGATAAAACCTAGCTGATTATGAGACTACTTCTTATTTAGAGATTGTAGATTGAGCATCATAGTTGAAGTTTTTGATGATATTTACAGATTTGTTGTTGTTGGTTCAAGCATAGCTGAAGCAGATTTTGGATCATAGCTCTTTGCACGAATTTTGTTTGGTTCTGGGTGTTTGCTCTACACTCTTTTCTACCCTAGGTGCCCCTCCTTGCAAGTTTCCAGATTTTTCTGAGGTGATTTGGATTTTATCTTGCTAGTTACCCTCTCTTGGAGGCCGTACCTTGCTTGCAGGTGCCTTGGTTTGCGTGCATAAAATATTCTGAGGTGTTTGTTGCTGTTGGTGGGCTTGAGCTTGGTCGCCTTCCTCCTAGAAGTCATCTGCATTCAGTTTCACATCATTTGGAGAAGTATTGGCGAAGTTACGAGCATAAAGGTGAAATCTGCACTTGCTGGTTTGAGTTTTCAGTTTGCTGCAATTTTATATCAGACCTGATATTTCAGTCATTTTGGCCATATTTCTTATGCTGGTTAGCTTGTACTTGTTTGGAGTTCATTTCCTGACATTTTGGAGTGCTTTAGATATCTATACTTCATTATATTTGCAGATTATATCTCTTATTGTAACGTTGAAATCAGTAGTACTGATCAGCTTCTTATATTTCTGCAATTTATTTGTATTTCCCACTCATAGTGGAAGGGATAGGCCTCGCCGTGCATGCTCTTTACTTGTAATTCCCACTCTTAGTGGAAGAGACAGGCCTTGCCGTCTTACTTTCAGCATTTACTTTCTGTACTGCCCACTGAACAAGCGGAAGGGGTCAGCAAGCTGCCCATTACTTTACTTTCATGCACTTTGTAATCCTCATAATGTTGATCAGCTGAGCTGGCAAACTACTCTCATTGAATAAGTGGTCGAGTTGCATAGCATTGTAATTTCCAGCATTTCAGTTTATTTGCTAACGATCCCCGTTGCCATATGCTCACACCTCGCCTGTCATTGGGATCTTGGTGTAGGGTTACATTTCAAAGTTGGTTTTGGTTTTGCTAATGCTGATGGGTGAAGTTGTTGATGTGAAAATTTGAAAAAATTGTAAGGGGGTTATTTTAGAGTCCCTAGACAAAGATGACAGTATTGAGGATTCAGATCTGCTTGAGCAAATTCTTGAAAATGAGGATTCTTCTTCCTCCACTTTTGATGTTGAGAGCGATGTTGAGGATTCACCTCCTTTCTTTCCTAGTCATCATTTATATATTGAGAAATATCCTCTAGATTCTTTGATTGTGGCTCCACTTTGGGCATGATAGACATTGTAGGCTATAGATAATTGGTTGTGGATCCATTGGACACAAGGAGGACATGGTCTCAAATTTTAGGAACTTCCACATACCTTCATTGCCACTACCTCGGATCCACAATATTTTCATGAGGCCTTTGTCATTCTTGAGTGGGATGCAGCCATGCAAGAGGAGTATAGTTCCTTGATTAGGAACACTTCAGATTTGGTCCCCCTTCGTAAGGGAAGGAAACTTGTTCAACATAAGTGGATATATTAGACAAAAGTTGCAGCAGATAGGTCAATGCATAAGTTGAAAGTATGACTAGTTGCTAAGGGATTTTTATAGATTTCCAGTATTGATTACATTGAGACCTTATCACTAGTTGCAAAGATGAACTCAATTTGACTCACTTGCTATTGTTGTAGCTCTTTGTTGGGAGGTTCATCAAAAGGATGTGAAGAGTGCCTTTCTTCACAAGGATCTTGAGGAGGAGATATGCATGGAGAAGGCATAGGGATTTCTACAAGATTTTTCCATGGTGTGTACGTTTTGAAAATCTATGGCCTCAATTAGGCCCTTTGGGCTTGGTTTGCTAAGATGAATTCCTTGATTCTTACTTTTGGATTCTTCAAATGCCATTTTGATTTGAACTTCTACATTCTATGACAAGACGAGTCTCTCTTGTTTTTGGTTTTATATGTTGATGATGTATTTATCACAAGAGTTCCTTATCCTCCATTATAATAGTGAAAACTACCCTACATGATGGGTTTTTGTCTTTTGATGATTGACTTGGGTTTGCTACATTACTTTCTTTCCTCTACTTCTAGGATAACCATAACACAGTCCAATTACACTCTTGATTTTCTTGCATGGTTTCACATGGTAGATTGCAAGTCTACTCCAACTCCCTTTCTTTCTAGAGTCAAACTTGAGGCTCAGTGTTCTTCACCATTGGTTGATGGTATTGAATCAACAACTTGTGGGAAGCCTCATTTATGTGGCTTTGTAATGACCCATTTTAGATTTTCAATCAAATATGCAATTTTATGATGTTTCCAACACATGCAAAATATTGAATAACAACACGAAACCAAATGATGAAACTCTCAGATTCGACTTTCAATTTATCGAATTAGTTGGAAAAAATTACAAAGTTTGATATACAGTACTAGAAAACAAATTTTTATAAACTACAATAAATTGCCCACTCATAGGTTGTTGTATTGCTGTATGGATGGCGGATCTCTATTGGAGTAAAATCAAACTTAATTCCTTGCTGTATGGCCATTGGATGTGAAAATTTTGACTATGTTTAGTTGTACAACTACTGGTGATTGGTACAACAGTTGGTAAAGGTGGCGATAGGTCTGCAACTAGCAGCAGCAATCAGATCTGTGTTGTTTATTGATGATGTTTGCTGAATGATGGCTGGAAAAATGTTGTATGGTTACTGGATATACCTTTTGGCATCTTGAATATGTTGTATGCTATTGGATCTACCTTGTGGCAGTTAGAATATGCCCTCAAACTCCTCCACAATTGCCAACAATGAAATGTAGTTTGATTTGCTTGCAACTGTTGACTGATCCGTTTCTTCATGAACTGAAATCTTTACATAAATTGGAATAATCAGCCCAATTGTGGTCCCTGAATGGAATCACCTCACATGAACAAGATGATTTTCATCCTCAAATCCAACTATTGAAAACTAAGAGAGTTTTCATTCTTGGATCTCCTACACAAAAGGGTTTTTGTCCTCAAGTGCTCAATTTGAAAATGGAATTGATGCCAACAACGGATGATGCAAATGACCAATTCACCCTCTTTTTTATAAATTCCTTTTGGGCCCTCAATTTGAATTCCCTTACACATGTCACATGATCCTCAAACTCTCAAAATTTGAAACTTCAGCCCTTGTCAGTTATGTTCAGGTGCTAGAAGAGTTTGAACTCAAGACTTGGGAGTTCAAGCCTAAGACTCAGGAGTCTTGGAGTAGGACTCTGCCAAGTACTCTCTAAGACTCGGCTAGACTCAACGCGAGAGTTTGGTCGACTTGGCTCAGCCACCTCAGAGATTCAGGAGTTTGGAGAGTCTTGTAGAGTACTTGGAGAGTCTTCAAGCTATGGCTAAGATGATTCTAGGAATGGAGATTAAGAGAGATAGAGCTAACCAAAGATTTTGATTGAGTTAGAAAAAATATGTTCTCTATGTTGTAGTTGTTTGAGATGCAAGAGTAAGACTATAATCTAGAGTGTGTTTCCATTCTTGTGGAAACAAAGTTTTCTATGGAATAGTGTCATAATAAAGAGGATGAGAAAGAGGACATGTGTTATGTTCCATATGCGCGTGTTGTTGGAAGCCTAATATATGCAATGGTCTGCACAAGACCAAATATTGCCCAAGCAGTGGGAGCCTTGAGTAGGTTTATCTCCAATCCAGGTGGAGAACATTGGACTACTATGAGAAGGGTCTTCATATATCTTCATGGCAAATTAGAGTATTCTATTTGCTACCAAGGAGGACTTGAGCTGGGCAAGAGACTGAAATACAAGGTTTTGTTGATTTAGATTGGGTTGGTGACATTGATAGCAACAAATACACTAGTGGTTATGTGTTCAACCTCTTTGGTGGTGAAATTAGTTTGATGAGCAAGAGACAAGCCATGGTTGGTCTTTTAATTATGAAAGTTGAGTGCATGGCAGCTACTTATGTTTGTAAAGAGGTGCTATGGTTTCACAAGTTGTGTTTCAATGTTGGCTTGAGATCAAATATAGTGTGAATTGACTATGATTGTCAAAGTGCCATTTGTTTGGTCAAGAACCCTATGTTTAATGCATGGACAAAGCACATTGATGTGCACTACCATTTTATTTGTGACGCCATGGAGGATTAGAGGGTGATGATCGAAAAGGTGGACACTTCCAAGAATGTTGCAGACTCATTGGCTAAGCTTGTGAGCACAAAGAAATATGTATGGTGCAAATGGGATATGGGCTTTGCCCTGGTTGTTAGATTCTTTTATTTGTTCTCTATGCTTTTGCAATTTAAACAACACATGGGAGAATGTTGGAATATTAGGTTAGGTGGATTGTACACCTTGCAAGCTTTGTAAATATTTTTATATTCTAAAATGTTGTAATTTTTGGACCTCATGAAATAGGGCATCACACTTGATGAAATCTATGAGATT
>VDFB02081344.1:0-23167 GCA_007258455.2 Sequoia sempervirens
TGTCTCAGGAGGGGGATGAGGGGCAAGGGGGGTTCGAATGCACCCCTAAGGGTTTGAACAAACCCAAAGGGGTTCACTCGAACTAGGGTTCGGCTGAACCCTGGTTCGACTGAACCCCTTCAAGGGGGTTCATTCGAACACCTTTGCCATGCATTTTTTTATTATTTTGGTGGCCAAAATTTAAAGGGGTTCACTCGAACCCTAGTTTGAATGAACCCCTAATGTGTTTGGTCAAACCAATAGGTTCGTGTGAACCCCCAAAATCACTTATTTTACTTTGGGGTCATTTTTTGTGATTTTTCCTTCCTCACTTGAATTGTAAACCACTATTGTGGCTTCACCCCATATTGAAAGGACTCCTCCATATTTGGCCAGTAATATCCCAAATAGAGGAGTTCTTTCACTAGAGTTAAACTACTTGAGTGAGTGCCACAAATACCTTCATGAACCTCATGCAAGATTGTATCAGCTTAGTCATATTCTAGAAATCATAAGAGAGTTCCATCAAGACCTCAATGGTAAAGTATGTTAGCAATTAAGGTATGTCATGTGGCTTGGTAGATAAAGTTTCACTTTTGGTTGTGAGAAAGGTCAAATAGAAGAGTGTTGTCCTTTAAGTAAGCATAAATTTTTCCATAAATGTAAGTTTCAAGATCAACAATATGGCATATGGTTCGAGATTCATGATCATCATAAGCAAGATTAGACACTTGTTCTACCATAAATTCATAATGTCTTTGCTTGTCTGGTATTTGCAAGAGAGATGCTATTTTAGCAATTGCATCAATAGCTTTATTTTCAACACTTGGTATTTGTTCAAATTTGATTTCAATGAAATATTGTTTGAAACCATCCACCATTCTCTTGTATGGAAGCAACTTGTCATCCTTCATCTGATAGTCATCATTGACTTGATTTATAACCAGTTGCAAGTCTCCATAAACTTGTAGCTTTGTTATTTTCCATTCAATTGCTAGCTTGATGCCAATGACCAAAGCCTCATATTCTACTATGTTGTTGGTACATGAAAACATGAGTCTATATGATTTGGGGATTGTATGTCCCTGCAGTGTGATGAGCAAGATTCCGGCTCTAGACCCATGTTGTGTATACGACCCATCAAAGTACAACATCCATTGTTGCAGTGTAATAGTGAGAACATTTGAATTAGGAAACTCAATGTGCATCAGATGATTATCCTGTAGAGGTGCTTCTACCAGCTGATCAACTATCACTTGTCCCTTAATAGCTCTTCAATCTACATATTGTATATCAAACTCACTTAAGATCATGACCCATTTAGCCAATCTCCTTGTTAGAGCCGCTTTGTTGAGCAAGTATTTTAATGGATCAATTTTAGTTATAAGCTTGACTGTTTGAGTTAGCATGTAATGGCGTAGTTGTTGTGTAGCAAAGACTACAACCAAGCAAGCTTTCTCGATGAAATAATAATTGATCTCATATGGTGAGTGTCTTGGGGGAAAATTCTTCCCTCCCCTTGCATCATGGTATAAAAAGTGTTCAAAAACTAACATGGTTGGATACTAACTTATGGTTCGTAGATAGGGTATCTGTTTAGAGCGAAAAATAAATAAACTCCTTTAGGAGACCTCCTAATCTTTATAACAAAGATTTTGGGGATGGTTATCTTGCACACTTTCGTTGAATTCAAAATTTACCTAAATTCACTTGTGATTATAGTGTGTTGGAAAACCTAGCTTTGGTTGTTCCCACTTAGGTCATTCCCATAGGGTGAGTACTTTTTCCCACTATGATAGGCCCTCTAAAGGATTTAATAAAGCATAAAAAATGAGTCTGACATTTTGATCACCTAGTGAAGGGGAGAGTATAGGCCTATTGCTTCAAACACAGAAAACAAGGGTTCAATGATTTTTTTACTTAAGCTAGATGCCTATCTTAAATAAAGGAATAACAATTAATTTCAAAACCCTCCAAAACCCATTAGTAATTTGATAAATTTTGTTCTATATCTAGCATAAATGTTTCCATCAATCTATCTTTGACATGTGTTCTTCGTACTTGTAACACAGAAAGTAGAGATTAGTATCAAAATGTTGAATTCCCTATAAAATCAGTCAAATGTGCTAAATTGTGAATCATATGCACTAAAATGTATAAGCACTAAAAGAACTAATTAAAGCATTATAATAGAACTTCAAAGCGCTACGAAAAATATTCAACTTGTTATAACAGAGATTGAAAGCGTTGTGTTGTTCCATCAAAGCACTATAACAGAGTGTTGATGCATTGTGTTGTTTCGTCAAAGTGTTGTAACAAAGCTTCAATGTGCTACACAAGCTATTAGATGCATTGAAACTTTTAGCAATCGTGCTAAAACAAAACACACGAAAAGCCTACGAGTATACTTTTTCCAGAAAATGTTAGAATTTGGGGTTTTTCCCCATGGTGGGTGCCAAAATGTAAGTGTGAAAATACATATGAGTAAAAGAACTATAAACACACTCCAATGCAACTTTATTAGAGAATTCTAATGACAGGTTTTAATCTAATTAAACATCTTAAAATCTCTAAAAGCGTTCCATTGCTCTCTAACTCCAAGGATTTGATAAATCAATGTGGCTCTCAAATTTTTTTGCACTATGACTATCAAAGTGATAACCCGATGAATGAGAATTTTGATCTATATGATTGCTAAATGCTATGATTGAGATGATTTGATAATGCAAGCTATATAATAGTGATTTAAAAGCTATGATATGAAAGCTATGTGACACGCAAGCTATGGTATTGATTTACTGATAATGAAAGCTAAATGAAGTAATGTGCAACTACAAATGTCATGATTGTAATCTAATAATGATTCTAAAAATGATGCCAAATTTCTTAATTGCTCAAATGCTTGAATGCTAATTCCTATAGAGTAAGTTTGCTCAAAAGTGGATCCTTTTTCCTATAGCAAGAGGCTCCTTTTATAGATTTTCAAAAGGCAATTGTGATGTGGCAACAAGCAAGGGTTGTGATTGAATCTAGATAAATCAACGGTGGAGAATGAATTTTTTGGAGAAGAAAATGGAAAGGATAGAGAATTCTTCTAAGAGACTAGGAAGAAAAAGAGGAAGAAAAGAGCCAAGTCTCCCATGAATGTTCCAAAATTGGTTTGGAAGGATAAAGCACAGTTAAATCAAAATTGAAAGTTTCAAGTTTTGGTTGAAAAATAGTTGTAGACACGTGCTCAATTGATTTATTCAATTTTGGAAAGAATTGGAATATTTCAATTTTGAATAGGAGGAAATTGGAATATTAAATAAAACAAATATTTGAAACTTGTTTATTTAATAAAAGAGAAATATGATAATTAAATAAACTTTGTGATTTAATTTATTTAATTAAGAGGAAGATGATAAATAATTAAATAATATAAATTATCGAAATTGATTATTTAATTAAGATGAAAGATTAAATAATTAAATAAAACAACTATATGAAATTGTTTATTTAATTAAAATGAAAGAATTAGAAGAATGTGATGAAAATGGAAGAATTGAAATAATGTACTATATAAATAAATATTTCTATTTATTTAATAGTAGAGGAATTAAAGACTAATTAATTATCAAGTAAATGTATTTAATTAATCATATTTATCCATACCATTTTTAGGTGTATACAATAACAAGTAATCCCAGAGGATAAAAGATCCAAATTGGCTATTATAGAAATCTTGAGTATTCAGTTGAGACTATCAAACATTAATAAGATAAATAAAGTTTAAAATAAAATATTGTGGTATTTTGTGTATGGTCTTCGTTGTCACAATATTATTAAGTAATAATACCAATTCCAATAAAATAGGCATGCACATTCTCTTATAGAAGTATAACCAACATGCAAATCTATAACAATTTTGACAATGTAATGACACTTATAAAATACTTTGAACATACACCATCCCAAGCACCCAATAAATAAATGAAGCACAAATACAAAACCATCCAATGGTTTTTAGGAAGCCATGAACCATTCCAAAAGAATCATGGTGCCAAACTTCCATGGTAGAAATTACAAAACTTACAGAAATTTAATTATTCCTTACACATATTTATAGTTATCACAACTTTTCATATTTGACCATCCAACTTAGGTATCCCATCTTACTCCATTATTCATTAAAAATTATTTGACATGTGCCATTAACTATTTAAGATTTCAACGTAAACTACCATTTAATCATGTTTTTACACACCCTAGAATCTATTATAAGTAACTCATATATTACAATATCATAAAATTCTTGTAGTTTTCACGGTACCATTAGATGTTTGTAAAACTTCTTACATGCTTTACAAAGTAGCGACACATGACCAAGAGTACCACTTCAACGTGGCATGACCTATTTCCCATATGGGGTTAAATTAATCATTAAATATAATATAATAAATAAATACAAATATTAAGATGTAAAATTTATGAAACCTTTTCCAACTACTTTCTACTAGATCATTTTTGTGAGACACAATTTAGATTAGTGCCTTAAACCATATCTACATGATGTAGGACTAAACTTAAAGAGCTTAGAATTGAATGATATACAATTATCAATATATATTAATTCTACTATATCTATTAGATTACATAAAAAATAAATTTATATACCATAACAAATTATTGTAATATGATGTCAACATTAATTCCTACCAATATTCCTATAACTAAATATCCTAATTTATCATATTTAATTTTCAAACATTTATTTTTAGTTATCAACCAACCCAAGTCTAATTAATCTGGATCGGTGTTACTTATTTGAATCGCATTTGCTTAATCAGCTTAGACTATTGATGTGAGTGATTTAGGTATTTCATTACAGTTCTCCATTTAACTAGTTGTCTTATTAATGGAAGGGCGCAGTTATGAAGTGGACGCGTCATTTTGGTAGTGTAGTTGTGAACAAGGAATCCCGAGCTTCGATTTCTATTCACACTTTCTTACGGCTGCCGTTTTTCTTTAAATAAAGATTTCCTCCTTTTTTAAAATTTCCAAGAGGAGCTAAAAAAATGTAACGGTCCTTTCCCCGTCTTTTCAAGGGAGGAGGGTGGATCAAACCTCTCGGCTCTTTGACAAAACGTCTCCACATTTTCCTACTTAGTTCCAGAAAGAAACAAACAGGGAACGGTTTCGTTCATTTCCCCATCCTTTCCTCGAAGGAGGATGCAGTTGTATCTATTTATATGCAGGCCTTGATCTAGTACGATTCACCCCCTTCTTCCTCAAAACATATCCATCGTTTGTGAAATTTGCTTAGCTCTGCGTTTCAGGCCCATCCTTGCACTTATGGCTTCTACATCTTCATCTCGCCAGCAAAATGCTTTCTCTGGAATTGAACCTGACAACAGAAGGAGAAAAGCAGATGAATCTTCCAGACTGTTTGATGTGTTCATCAATCACAGAGGCCCCGATGTCAAGCAAACTCTGGCTACTGAGCTTTACAACTCCCTTAAGGATCTAGATATAAAGGCATTTCTTGATTCCGAGGAGAAGGAGCTTGGAGACTCGTTTCCTTCAACCATTGAGACTGCGATTAGATCTGCTTCAGTGCATATCGCTATTTTTTCGGAAAGATATGCAGAGTCAGCTTGGTGTCTGGCTGAGCTGGTTCTTATGTTACAAAGTAAGGCCAAGATTATTCCTGTGTTTTATCAAGTGGAGCCGTGGGAACTCCGCTACATAGAAAAGGGAAAGTATGCCCAAGCATTCGCTAAATATAAAAAGAAGAATAGGTACTTGCAGAAGCTCCAGGAGTGGAAGGAAGCCCTTCAGCAAGTTTCATATACCGCAGGTTACGAATTCAAAAATCCAGAGTAAGATTTCTGCCTATTTTCAATCTACTTGGCACCTCAACTTCTATATTTTCTTTTAGTAAAACAGGTTAATTGCAATGTGCAAAATCTCGTTCTCATCAGATTCCTCTTTCGCTTTCTGTTCTAGTGACTGCAAAACCATAGTGTCTGCTGTTGAAAAAGAAGTGCAAAGGACAAAAATTTTACATGTTGCCAAATATCCAGTCGGACTTCATGAGCTCGTAAAAGATTTTGAGAGGCGGTGCCTTCATGAGCTTGTTCAAGATTTTGAAAGCCAGTGTGGAATGAACAGAGCAGCAAAAGAGAAAGCTAATGTCGTTGGCATTTTTGGTATGGGTGGGGTTGGTAAGACAACTATCTCTTTAGAGTTGTTCAATCAAAAGAGATCAAAATACACAAGAGCAAGTTTCCTTTATGACGTGCGGGAAGCCTATTCCAGGGGTAATATGCCTTTACTGCAAAGCCAACTACTCAAAGATATCTTTTGTGAAGGTAATCGCAGTTTTGCAAGTGATAAGGAAGGGACGAGCTGTCTGAGGGATCGCTTCGAAAGGAGCAGCTATTTGAGTTTCCTAATTGTTTTAGATGACATTGATCATGTGGAACAGTTACATGCTCTATTACCAATGGACATACTAAATAAGTGTAGTAATAATCTGATAATTATTACAACCCGAGATGTAGGGGTTCTTGTAAGTGCAAGAATTGACATTGCTTATAATTTAAAAGGATTGGATAGAGAAGATGGGAGAGAGCTGTTTTGTTGGCACGCTTTCGACAAACCCCTTCCATTTAGCGGATTCGAGGATCTAGTTAAGGAGTTCGTTAACATGTGTGGAGGCTTACCTCTGTCTCTTATAGTTCTGGGTCGGCATGTTTTTGGTAGAGACCAGTGGTATTGGCAGGAAGAATTGGAAAAATTCAAGACGACTCTTCCCGGGGATATAAAGCAGCGATTGAAGATAAGCATTGATAGGTTAGATAATGAAGAAAAACAGGTTTTCATGGATATAGCTTGCTTTTTTATTGATAAATCCATTACCAAGGCCATGACCATATGGAAGGGATCTGGATGGAGAGCTCGCCATGCTTTGGAAACTCTAAAAGAGAAATGTCTTGTTGAGGAAGTTGAAGTAACGTATCTGAATGTGCTAGAATATAAGTGGGAATCTTGCGCAGATGGGTCTGCTTTCAGAATGCATGACCACCTTCGCGACTTGGGAAGAGACATGGCAGATGAACTGAGCCATCCTTATCGTGTATGGCGTCCCCAAGTTCTTAAATCTTTGGTATGCTTGCCCTTTCACCATATTTTCATTTCTTATTGATATTTAAATTCTGAAATTCCAACTACTACACAGATGTAAGGCGCATTTTGTGAATGCAGGAATCAAAGGGATTCCGAAACATCCTGGTACAAACCAAAGGCAGATGTTTCCATTCCTTTTTGGACAAATCCATGGGCTGTGGAATCACATACTTTTTAGGGGAACCTGAAGATAGCTCTGATAGTTCTCTGCTATGGCTTCAGCTTGAGTACCTCAGTCACCAACCACTTGACCTGAATTCAGATATAAACTCAAGCATTTTTTCATGGATCCCTCTTCAAAACTTGCAATGTTTAAGAATCAGCAACGGGTGTCTCCGAAAATTGTGGCAGAGCGATGTGCAGGTATTTGTTCTTCACCATGGAAAATTAAGTCTTCATAACAGTAGAGTCGATGAGCATTAAATTATGGTAGTTTTTGACTATTGTTTATAACCGAAAATTTGAAATAAGTATATTTTGAATAACAGGCACCTTCCAATTTAAAAGAGCTGCAGATTCATGACACTTTTTTGGAAAACTTTCCAGATTTGTTAGGAAAATCAAATAACATCGAAAAGGTAGTTTTACATGCTAAGCACATCCAAACGGATATCTGGTCTTTATTACAATCCCTTAGAATGAATCTCCGTAGTTTAAAGATGATGGACTCGGCATTACGAGGGGACCTGGCTTACAATGATACTGCACAGGGGACTACATTTAAGTTCTTAGTTATCTATGATTTCAGACTACCTTGGGAGGGATCAGTGGCTTTGAATAACGAGAGATGGTCTAGAACAGTAATGAGTGACGTTCAAAATCTAGAGATTAACGGCTATGCACTTGTAACGAAGATTTTAATTAATGGAAATTGCTGTCAACGCCTGCAATCTCTCAAAATTTGTGAAATGAAAAATCTTATTGAAGCGGATTTAGCAAGGATAAAGACATTGAAGTGTCTTGAGATTATAAAATGTCTGGAGCTTCAGGAGCTAAGGCTTGCACATCTGAGTTGCTTGGAAAAACTTACTATTGGAGACTGTAATCATTTGAAAAGAATAACAGTAGCCGATGATCTTACAAAGCTTACAAGGTTGATTATCAAAGAGTGCCCTGCGCTTGAGGAGTTGCCAAGTTTTTGCCGCTCAGAGGAAATTGAGATCGACTTTTGTGAGAAGCTACAGAACATTGTGCTGCCAACAACACTCATCATGCTGGATGTAGAAAGATGCCGAGATTTGAAAAGAATAACAGGAGCCGGTGATCTTATAAAGCTTACAAGGCTGATTATTAAACAGTGCCCTGCGTTTGAGGAGTTGTCAAGTCTTTGCTGCTCGGAGGAAATTGAGATTAAATCTTGTAAGGAGCTACAGAACATTGTGCTGCCAACAACACCAATCATGTTGGATGTACAAAGTTGCCGAGATTTGAAAAGAATAACAGTAGCCGATGATCTTACAAAGCTTACAAGGTTGATTATCAAAGAGTGCCCTGCGCTTGAGGAGTTGCCAAGTTTTTGCCGCTCAGAGGAAATTGAGATCGATTTTTGTGAGAAGCTACAGAACATTGTGCTGCCAACAACACTCATCATGCTGGATGTAGAAAGATGCCGAGATTTGAAAAGAATAACAGTAGCCGATGATCTTACAAAGCTTACAAGGTTGATTATCAAAGAGTGCCCTGCGCTTGAGGAGTTGCCAAGTTTTTGCCGCTCAGAGGAAATTGAGATCGATTTTTGTGAGAAGCTACAGAACATTGTGCTGCCAACAACACTCATCATGCTGGATGTAGAAAGATGCCGAGATTTGAAAAGAATAACAGTAGCCGATGATCTTACAAAGCTTACAAGGTTGATTATCAAAGAGTGCCCTGCGCTTGAGGAGTTGCCAAGTTTTTGCCGCTCAGAGGAAATTGAGATCGACTTTTGTGAGAAGCTACAGAACATGATTATCAAAGAGTGCCCTGCGCTTGAGGAGTTGCCAAGTTTTTGCCGCTCAGAGGAAATTGAGATCGACTTTTGTGAGAAGCTACAGAACATTGTGCTGCCAACAACACTCATCATGGAAATTGAGATCGACTTTTGTGAGAAGCTACAGAACATTGTGCTGCCAACAACACTCATCATGCTGGATGTACAAAGTTGCCGAGATTTGAAAAGAATAACAGTAGCCGATGATCTTACAAAGCTTACAAAGTTGATTATTAAACAGTGCCCTGCGCTTGAGGAGTTGCCAAGTCTTTGCTGCTTGGAGGAAATTGAGATTGACTCTTGTGAGAAGCTACAAAACATTGTGCTGCCAACAACACTCGTCATGTTGGATGTACAAAGTTGCAGAGATTTGAAAAGAATAACAGGAGCCGATGATCTTACAAAGCTTACAGGGCTGATTATTAAACAGTGCCCTGCGCTTGAGGAGTTGCCAAGTCTTTGGTGCTTGGAGGAAATTGAGATTGACTCTTGTGAGAAGCTACAGAACATTGTGCTGCCAACGACACTTATCACTCTGATTGTACACAGATGCAGAGATTTGCAAAGAGTAGCAGGAGCCGGTGATCTTACAAAGCTTACAGGGTTGATTATTAAACAGTGCCCTCCACTTGAGGAGTTGCCAAGTCTTTGCTGCTTGGAGGAAATTAATATTGACTCTTGTGAGAAGCTACAGAACATTGTGCTGCCAACGACACTCATCACTCTGATTGTACACAGATGCAGAGATTTGCAAAGATTAGCAGGAGCCGGTGATCTTACAGAACTTACATTGGTGATTATTAAACAGTGCCCTGCGCTCGAGGAGTTGCCAAGTCTTGCCAGAGCGAGCTGCTTGATTAATATTGATATCGACTCTTGTGAGAAGCTGCAGGACGTAGCAGGTATTGAAGACTTGTACGAATTAAACTGGATGAGACTTAATTATTGCAGCAATGCATTAATACGAAATTGCATTCCTAAGTTGAAGGTAATGATTTCAATACTCCTTTTTAACAGCAATCATAAATGTCATTTTTAAGGCAAGTGTTCTTTTATTTCATTATTGACCTTTGTTCTCACATAATAGTCTATATTTCCGTAAGTAGTGTTTCAAGTCATGTGTAAATGGAAAGAATTTACCGTGGATGAACAGACAGTATTTGTCTTTTATTTCAGAGTGTGCCGCGAAGGAGAATGGAAATGATTGGAAGAGCAGTAGATGGAGCAGAGTCAAGTTTAAACGAAAATCTGTTTTCTGACGCTAATATTGGCGTCGATGCAGTCATTGAAATTGGCAGTGAGAATACTGTTCTCGAGAGGTCAGAATGGAGTTCTGTTATCGCTTGCTTTGTGGTTGTGGTCGATAGCTCTACTTCCTTAGGGCATATAAATCAATCACTTCCACTTGACCTTTATAGCTGTGCCCTGAAGGTCCGTGAAGGAGAATGGATCATTACAATGGTAGGACGTCGAGATTGGCGGTATTTAAAGGAAGTTGAAAATGTATTAAGGAGCAATGGATTAATGAAGAAGGGGGTATTGATAGAGGTGAAGGAAGAAGGGAAAGATGTGGTGGTGTTACGAAGAATTGTTGATAGGCTATACATCACTCTATTAGATAATTAATGTTATTTATTAATTATTGTAAAGTTTCCTCAACTTAACAATTTCAATTTAAAGGATGGAATATTATTTTTTTATTTCATTATGTATAGTTTTGGTTCAATTTTTTTATAAATTTAATATTTTTAAATTTAAATTATTTTTAAAAATATATTTTTTAATTTAAATTAAAGTAATTTCAGTTTATAGAATGAAATTTCTTCTTAGAAGATAATGTTTATTTTGTATTTGGTTATGTAAAGTTTTTGTTTAAATTTTCATAAAATTAACAATTTTTTAGTTTAAATTATTTATAAAAATATATTTTTAAATAAGAAGATTTGATAGTGTAGACACATAAAATTGTCCTAGGCTTGCAACTCTTGATTATTCAACATTGCCCCTTTCATTCTTAATAATTAAATAATTTTGTCATAATTAATTAAGTAACTTTTAATTATTTAATTAATTTATTTTTATCTTTATTCCTCCTTGATTAATTAAATAAATTTTATTTTATTTAATTACGTCACTAATTAAGTCCCCTTCTTTTAAAATTAAATAGATTCTAATTTATTTAATTTTTGTCCCTTTCTACTATAATTAAATAATTATTTTAATTATTTAATTATTCATTGACCTCTTCTCTCATAAATTAAATAAATTTTATTTATTTATTTGGTCCTCTCTTGAATTTTGAATTAAATCATTATTTAATTCAAAATGATTCTTTCTCACATTCCTCACATAATTAAATAATATCTTTATTATTTGGTATTCATTGACCACCTAAATTAAATAGTTTATTTAATTTCCCCATAACCTCTTTGTGTGCCAATCTTATCTTCCAAAATCAAATCTTATCTCTTGACATCTCATTTAATTTCAGCCCTTGATTGAATTATCTTATAATTCAATCTTGGCCCTTCATCCTTATCATTTGCCCTAATTTTGACCTAACCCTAATTCTTATTGCAACATTCAATCTTGATCGTTGATTCTAGGGTTTTTTGTCATCTTCTCATCCTGGCCACACATTCAAAATTGCAGTTTTTATAAAATGGCAATTTTGTTCTTATTTTGCCCTCTTGGAGGCTCTTTCTCTCTCTCTCTCTCTCCTTGGTTCATGTCATTTTCTGTCAACTTAGGTTATGGTCATTTAGCATTTGCAGTCATTCGTCATTCTAGCTTATTATTAGGTTATTTTCATTTATGCAAATCCTTCAACACTTGCATAGGACTTAGGCACATGTCATAGTTGCTCATACAAATCTGAGGGCATCTTTATTTTCTGCAAGTTAGGAGGTGTAACAAAGATGAACCATGGAAGTTGAAGACTAGGGTAATATTGCTCTTTCGTTTTCATGCTATTTTCCTTTGTGCTTTGTTATTTCTTTGGATTTTCTGTTATTGTGCTAACCCCCCCTCTAACAAAATCTGATTTTCCCTTGATTACATTGGTGATCCCGACTCTCTATTTTCTGTCATTTTTCCATACGGTTGCATGTATTTTTTGTCAATTTTGCAGGAACAGGTCCAAAGCGCCACAATCGCAGGCTCAAGTGCCACAATTGCAAAATCGAGCCGCAACTGCCAAATCAAGCCGCAACTGACAAATCGAGCTGCAACTACAAAATCGAGCCACAACTGCCAAATCGAGCCGCAACTGACAAATCGAGCCGCAACTGACAAATCGAGCTGCAACTGACAAATCGAGCCGCAACTAACAAATCGAGCTGCAACTGCAAAATTGAGCCGCAACTGCAAAATCGAGTCACAACTGTAAAATCGAGCCGCAACTGACAAATCGAGCCACAACTGTCTGGTAAAAATTTTCTCTTAGTTTTGAGGTTCTGATTTTTGGATTTTTGGGTTTTTCTATTTACTAGTTTTTTGGTTTTCTATTTCTTTTCTGTGTCTTTATTCCTGCAAGTTAACTAGATTAGATTTTTCTTGTATTACTAATCTTTTCTTGTAGCATGTGGCGATCCTTTTCGTGTGTCCAAGACCATTACATACAAGACTACTAACTCATTGTTTGCAGATTCGCATGTCAAAGAAGGAAAACAAAACATTGTGCTTGTTTATTTCTAGATTAGCAAACATTTGGTTTTTGGTGCTTATAAAAAGAATCATATCTTTTATGTTTGATTGTGCTTGTGGAGTGGTAGGTGAGTATGCTCTCACTTGGTGAAAACCTTGTGATCAGAAAACCAGACTCATTCTTTTTTTTTTTTGTTATTTAACCCTTCATGATTCGGTATATCAGAGTATCCTCTCCCCTTGCGCATTCGTGCGATCCTGGGTGTAAGAGAAACAGTTACCGACTCTAGAACTTGGGCCTGTTTTGGTGGGAAAAAGTACTCACCCCAGGACGACTCAGACCGGTAGCACCCTGACACTGAGGGACTTCCAGCCGGTATAGAAAAGTGGGTTCTTGGGGAAAGCCCAAGAATCATGAGCGTGGTTCCGACGAGATGGATCCGAAAGGGGACTCTCGCCACATGGATCACGCCCCATGAACGGAATGCCCGAATTAAACACCTCTTGTCTTAGTGTCCAACCGTTCTATTGGCCGTTGCTTGATATAGTGCAGGGTACAGTATCATGCCTGAAGATTACTCACTACCGATCCCCTTGAGTAGAGATAGCAATTCTTGGGATGTCACTACCCAATGAATCTGAATTTGGTGTGCTCGAATGACGTTAATGAGCCGTGGAGGGGAGCCAATGCCACCAAATTCTAAGCTATCCGCTCTCGAGAAGGAAAGGTGTTCATCACCAATCCGGGGTATAACTGGTGGGCTATATCAAGTATACAAACCCTTGGCCTAGTGGCCTTTTTAGGATCGTGCTTATCTGATGTGTGTTTGTTTACACCCAAAACATTGTGCTTGTCAAAGTGCTTGTTGGATTTTTTCAAAACATTATACACCATATTCACAAATCTGGACACAAACAACCGACCTTGGACAACTCATACTTTTCAACAAGACATCAAAACACAATCTCAGTCCTCATTTTGAACTTAGACTTGGTATTGTCCATCATAGTCCTCATTTGGCATCTAGACTCGGCATTGGTCATTTTCCTTAGTCAACATCGTCATTATCACCTTGCATTGACATCCTTTATTATCACCTTGCATTAGTCATTTTCTTTAGACAACATTGCCATATTGCATCCCTTATTGTCAAAAATACAAAAACATAGGCTAGTGCATTTACTTATCATTCTCATCATCCTCATTTGAGCAAATTCCTTGTACGGTTGAGACTAGGCTTCAAAGACAACAATGACAAATAGAAAACTTTAGACAAGATTTCAATCCCAACATCAATAATAACACTTATGACACAAACCAACATTGGACCTTTTCTGAACCATTTCACAACATGAACATGCAACCTCCCATGAACATGCCATCTTCATCAAAAAACATTTTTGAACCATTCATACAAAGATACCACAATGGACGAGTATATTTCAAAGACATAGAAGTTGCCAAGCAAAATCCTGACATAGTCTCCTTTGTAAAAAAATATCTCTTACGTGACCCTCAAAGGCATCTAGCCATGCTTTTGGACGAAGGGGCTAAGTTACCACAAGGCTTTGACATAAATACCTTGCCACCATCCATCTACCCTCACCATCAATAGTCACTTGACATGAATCCTACCAATAATTCACAACAAATGTCCACTTATCACCCTTATCCTAACCTTGACAAGGGAAACCAATTGTCCACTAGTACATCCCAAGTCTCCACATCATATGCTAGTCCTTCGCCTATCAATCCTATCAACATCTACATGCCCTATCAACCATCTATCAACACATGTCACGTCCCCACATCATACCATATCGATTCGACCCAAGTCTCCACGTCCCATTTTAGTCAACCTTACTCCAATCCAGTCCAAGTCCCTATATCATTACCAACTAATATAGTTGAAGTCCCCATGTCACATCATATGCCATCACATCCTACTCCAGTCCAAGACTCCATATCATATCTGGTCCAAGTCTCTACATCATACCCTAGTCCTTCACATACTAGTCCAATGCAAGTACCCATGTCATATCCTAGTCCTTCATATACTAGTCCAGTCCAAGTTCCCACGTCCTATCCTAGTCCTTTGGTCATTAATCCTTCTCAAGTCACCCCCTCACAAGCCACATCTAGTCATGAAAATTCCATCATAGTCCAAAGTCAAATCCCATTTAATAAACTTGAGGATACATGTCAAAATGAAAAACCAAAGCATGACCTTATAATGTCACCCTCATGTCAAGAACAAGGTAGTCCATCCCATGACCTTATTTCCAATTGTATCATTCATGACAAACCCATCTTTGACCAAGAAATCCAAATCCATGACAACCCCATCTTCGACCAAGACCCTACCATTAACAAAGAAGTCCAAAACGACCCACTCCTTGACCTTTACGCCATTCATGATCAAACACTTGACGACCCTATACAAGCCTCAACTATTGACCCTTTCCAAACTAAGACACTTTCCTCCATGGGACACATAGATGATATTCCTCCAGAAAAAGAATCTTCTACTAGGGACATGCTTGCATATGATCAAGTTATAGCTAAAATCATGGGACTCTATGACACTAAACATAATGTTGGCTTTGACATTTCCTTGGAAGCACCAACAGAATCATCTGAACCTGACATGCCACATGATTAGACCACAAATATTAGTCAGGAATATGTCCAACAAGATAATGAAGCTAAGACACTTTATCAACTAGGGTCATCTATCTTTGTCAGAGCAGGCTTTCTTGCAGATGAAAATATTACAAGTGACAGTGTCCATAGACATCATGATGGGTTAGCATCTTTCTTTCAAAACAACAAATACCCCATCGCAAAGAGAATCTGTCAAAGCATGCAATATCAAGGCAAAGGACTAGGCATACATGAGCAAGGCATTCTTGAGCTAGTACAGCTTCAGGAAAATTACAGACATCAAGGTCTTGGGTATTCTTCAGTCAGCAAATCAAATGATGTCAGTGGTACCTCCTCGATATTGGGGGCAACTTTGTCAAATACAAACATCAAAATGGAGTCCATGAGAAATCCTTGTCATAAGATTGTTGCCAACACCCCCTCCACCCACACCATAAATCGTCATTCCATCATAAATAAACTTTCCCTTTGGAACCAACAAAAACAAAAGTCTTACAAATCAAAAAATCAAAATCAAATGTCAAAGGCCATTGAATCAAACAAAAGGACAAGTGGACAAATGAAATTAAAATGGATCCCAAAGAAAGATGGATCAAGCAAAGAAAATATGTCAAAAGAAAAAGTCAATAGATATGTGGAGCCACAAGACAAGAGGAATTCCACATATAACACATGTCCACCTCCTTCAAAATGGTCATCAATCAAGACATATAAAAGTATTGGTTCCAAATGCCATCCCTCCAAAATCCGTCATACACCATCCCAAGTTTGGAAAATAAAAAGTCATTCATCCAAACATCCAAACAACCTTTCCATGTCCACCATCATTTGTCATAATCCTACATCTCGCCTAAAGTCCAAAAATCCCACGTCACAAATATCATGTCATGGCAGCAACTCTTTATCACAAGGACTCTCATGGCACTCTATTGAGATGTGCGTATTTGATAAGGCCCGCTAGTATCGGAAAGGATGTCACAATGCATTTCGGTTGTATACAAGTGCTACAATCTTGACAAGACAACTCCTTCGGCCAAGGTCATTGACCCGGCTCATCCATGACACCGGTCTCTACACTCGGCAAGTGGTGGTTTGAAACCCGGTCGATTGGTTCATCTACCGAAAGCGCATCAGGCTATCCACAAAGTCAAAAATACGAAAAGAATAAAAGATAAAAGAAATTGTCACCTTGATGAAGAAACTGGCAAGCCGATCTTTGGTGACACCAAAAATCAAAAGTCAAAGGAAAGCGATAAGAAAGAGTTTCGTAATGGTGAAAACACGGAAAATAGGTGTACGGATAAAGTACCACCAGTGAAAACACGGCAAATATAAGTCATGTGAATGAAATCATATATGTGAATTTGTACGCGAGGCAAGAATGATCTCATTTCCATGCCTTCCTCATGACATTTACATCCATGCAGCCCTATACATTTCACCGTCCATTTTCCACCTACCCAATTAGCTGACATAAAATTGGCATACACTTGAAATATACTTTTGGGAAGGAAACTCTTGACATGTCTATCAGCCTTTGGAAGGTCTTACCGTTCAGAAATGTCAAACTGACTGCCATTTTTTTAGTCTTATTGTCCTTCTATGACATAGTCCTTGAAAACCATATGACATTCCCTTAGTCTCATGTCTCACGTCCTTTACCAAGGCCACCTTTTTTCCTTTTATGCTTGTCACCTCTCTTGGCTTTCCCTTGTCAAGCGGTCTAAGGGATAATCGTATCCCATCGGTCTAACCAAGTCATTTCCAAATCATTGAGTCTTATCCCATACAAACATTATCAAAATTTTGCCCATGATTGTATTCTGGCCTGGTACGTAGACATCATACTTTCGTCCACAGTATCATCATTGTCCTCCGTATTTGTTTTGGGATGCGTCCTTCCCATGTCAAACAATGTTGTCATCACCTATCAATTGGTATTCAACTTGACTAGGGGCACAATCATGTTTGTCCTTGGATTCTCATGTGTAGGAATCAGTCACATGCATTTGTCATGATCCTGTTAAACCATTCAAAAAAGACAAAAACACCAGAAAAGTCCTAAAAAAAGACAAAACATCATAAAAGTCTTGAAGAAAGACCAAAAACATCATAAAAGTCTGCCTGAAAAAGACAAAAGCATGCTTAAAATGTCCTTAAAAAAAGACAAAAGCAATGTAGGCTTATCTTGAAAAGCGCAAAAACATCCAAATCCAATAACCAGAAATTCCAATCCACGCCGGTCAGTGATCATGTCCGGTTAATTACCATGTCATTGTCGACTACTTATCTACAATGCGGCGGCATTTTACCTCGTAAACAAAACCATCGTCGATAGATCCACAGGAACAGTAAGTCAGTCCTTTTTAGGTTTGGTCCAAATAAAATCATTGGCATTTGTGTCTGAAATGTTGGCATTTGTCCTGTCGTCACACCGGTCAAATAGAGGTTAGGCAGTCAAAATCCGACACAAGGCGGTCGACGTCATGTCGAGGTGGTCAAAATTAGACGGCAAGTCCAATCAATCATTGCAGTCAACATGTCAGTCCAACTTGCCAAACACATTGGAGTCAAAGGCAATGTGCTCCGGTCTAGTCACTCTTTGGTCTCTTCAAGATGTGTCGCTTCTTGGAGTTAGACCTCGTCAAAATCTAATAGCACTTTTTGAGGATGTATCGCTTCACGACAACTAGGCCCCGTCAAACCGTCAACACCGTCAAATTGGCAAAACTCTTAAACTATCAAAACTATCAAATCAAACAAGAATTCAATCTTTGGCAAACAAAATAAAATGGATGTTAATCTTTCTGGTCTTTCTTGGCTTATTTTTTGACTATCTTGACTATTTTTGTCTTATATTTTTATTGTCTTGTCTTTTTGGTCATGTTACTAGCTACCTCAAGGATGTCCCATAAAGGATTTAGAGGTACGATGACGTCTCCTGGCCTATTTTATTTTCTTTGACTGATGTCTGTGGATTGTCTTGACAAAAAGATTGGGGCAACATGACCCTTAGTATGAGTTAAGACATTCCTTGTCTGTGACTGTCTATTTTTCAAGTGGATGACCTTGCACACCTTGGTCTACGTCATATCATGGTGTTTGTTGTCCATTTGTGTCATTATTACTGTTGTCCATTTGTGTCATTATTACTACCCAATGATGATTAAGAGCAATAAATATTAGGCCTATGGCAATGTTTTGAAGGATTTGGTCTAGGAACTAACATGCATCTCGTTTGTCTCCTCATTTAGTCTGCACTCTCATTATCCATATTTCTCATTAACATTTATTTGTCTCTTCATATTCTAGTCTTCTCATTAATTTCAAGAGCACACCCATGTTCTTGGAACCTATCTGTCCTCTCAAGGGGGCATACCATAACCCTCCTTGTCATTCTTCCTCATCTTATTTTGCACTGGGGCATTTTTTGACTTATTTTCTTTGTCACAATGCGACATGCTACATTATGACAAAGAGGGGCAAAATGTAGACACATAAAATTGTCCTAGGCTTGAAACTCTTGATTATTCAACATTGCTCCTTTCATTCTTAATAATTAAATAATTTTTAATTATTTAATTATTTTCTAAAGTCATAATTCTTCTATTAATTAAATAACTTTAATTATTTAATTAATTTATTTTTATCTTTATTCCTCCCTTGATTAATTAAATAAATTTTATTTATTTAATTACGTCACTAATTAAGTCCCCTTCTTTTAAAATTAAATAGATTCTAATTTATTTAATTTTTGTCCACTTTCTACTATAATTAAATAATTATTTTAATTATTTAATTATTCATTGGCCTCTTCTCTCATAAATTAAATAAATTTTATTTATTTAATTTGGTCCACTCTCTTGAATTTTGAATTAAATCATTATTTAATTCAAAATGATTCTTTTTGTCACATTACTCTATAATTAAATAATATCTTTATTATTTACATTTATTTAGTGACACCTAAGGTAAATGTTTTTGTTACATTTGAATTTCCCCGGTAACCTCTTTATTAGATTGCCAAATCTTATCTTCCAAATCAAATCTTATCTCTTGACATCTCATTTAATTTCAACCCTTGATTATGATTATCTTACTCAGAGTCAGTAGCCCTTCATCCTTATCATTTGCCCTAATTTTGACCTAACCCTAATTCTTATTGCAACATTCAATCTTGATCGTTGATTCTAGGGTTTTTTGTCATCTTCTCATCCTGGCCACACATTCAAAATTGCAGTTTTTATAAAATGGCAATTTTGTTCTTATTTTGCCCTCTTGGAGGCTCTTTCTCTCTCTCTCTCTCTCTCTCTCTCCTTGGTTCATGTCATTTTCTGTCAACTTAGGTTATGGTCATTTAGAATTTGCAGTCATTCGTCATTTTAGCTTATTATTAGGTTATTTTCATTTATGCAAATCCTTCAACACTTGCATAGGACTTAGGCACATGTCATAGTTGCTCATACAAATCTGAGGGCATCTTTATTTTCTGCAAGTTAGGAGGTGTAACAAAGATGAACCATGGAAGTTGAAGACTAGGGTAATATTGCTCTTTTGTTTTCATGCTATTTTCCTTTGTGCTTTGTTATTTCTTTGAATTTTCTATTATTGTGCTAAACCCCCCTCTAACAAAATCTGATTTTCCCTTGATTACAGATAGATAAGAAATTTATTTAATAATCATTAATTATTTATATATGTGTCAATTAGTTTATAATAGTAGTTGAATGTATATTATTTCAATATTTGATTAAATGATCAATTATATATTTATTTATAAATAAGTGTCATTTGTAGGACTTCATAAAAAAATAATTATTCACTCATTAAAATATGGTTTCATATTGATACTATTTTTGGTAATTTCTCAAATTTTAAATATTTATTAAGTTTATTTCTAGTTTTCAATTAAATTGTTATCATTAATGTGATTTTTTAAAGTTTTATTGTTTGTACCTTTTAAATATTAAAAAATAATAATTTATCATGAATCAATTACAATAAGCAATTTTTACTTAAATTAAAGTTGAAATCTATAGATTGTAGAAAATTTCATCTTGTAAAATTTATATTACTTCTATTTTTTCTTTCAGTTTTATTATAAATCAATAATTAATTTTTTTTAATTCTATAATGGAATGGAACTATAATACAAGAATTTTTAGTAACTTGTGTTTCACCCATTGATAAATTCTAGTGGTGTGGCCAAGTAAGTCCATAGTAGAGTTGTGTTGGTAAGCATAATTTTTCACTACAAAATTTTGGCATGACTCACTCAATGTATAGTGGAAAACATTTCAAAAGTTGGATAAGGTTGTAATTAAACAAATAATCTTCTCGTGCGTTTGATAGAGGCAACTCCCTCATTTGATGATTTTTTATTTTTTTAGGGATATACATTTTACCAAAAATTGGGAAAGGGAAACTAACTAAAAAATTAAACTCAAAGAAGGGAAAACCCTAGCTTGGTTGGTATGAGGCAACAACTTTTGGAAGTTTATAGAAAATAGGAGAAAATCTTGAAACAACATTAAGATAAACTCAAAGTTTTCTTTTTAAACTATTGTTTAAAACAAAAGGGGATGCAACTAGGTTTGAAAGAAAACTTCATCTAACATAAGAAATAATTATTATTGATAGATTTTCTCACAAAGAGATTAGAGAAAAAATATTTTATCTCAACGTAGATTTACATTAGATAAACTAAAATGATTAAAATATACATAACCTTGTGTAGAAAGAGGGGATTCGTTGCTCACGAGTCTCTTTCTTTCCAAGAGAATTGTAGGGAACGAAGTACCCTAAACTACCTCAAGTTTTGTTTAATCAAACTAGAAAGCAACATGAAGAAATTACAAAGAATAGCTTGAAGGAAGAATATCAAATAGAGTGACCAGACAAATAGATTTAGGGACTAAAAGAACATGACATTGAGAAATCTGTCATAGAAGGAGCAACTCTCAAACAAAGGACAACAACGCAGAATCAGGACGTCAACGCGATGCGTTGAGGTCCTAGAGGTGAACTGGTGTCTTAAATGGATGAAGTGCTAAACCCTCAGACAAAAATACCACATACTACTAACTAGCTCAGATCTGGTGTTTGTTTATTCAACTAAATTGACAAAAAGTTGGAAATGTTAGAAATACACAAGGAAATAGGGAACCAACTTACAAAGGGTCTTGCGTTTAAGATCTTCCTCCAAGCTTCACTTGAACAACTTGCACACAAGAAAAATGAGGAAAAATGTTGGGGCTATTTCAGGGCTTTTTGTAGTCAAACCCTCATTTTGGTGTTCCCACCTCCATAGACAGCCAGATAGATAGAGAAAATAAACAAAAAAGTAAACAAATACAAGGTGATAAAAGAAAACCCTGCTCAAGGAGAATGCGTATCACAAGATTGCAAAGTAGTGAGTTATTTATTCACAAATGGACAAGAAGCAAGAGAGCATTACCAACAATTTGTGACCCTCCCTTAACTTGAAAGATGCAACGTTGATTTCTTGCAAGAGAGATTTGGCTGTTGGAGGGACCTCTGTCCAATAGAGCTTCACCATAGAAGCAAGATTGAGAAGTGAAGAGTAAGAGAGTAGTGGTAGAATGAGATAATGGAGAGTTCCAATGAGAGAACTTTCCAAAATGAGAGTAAAAAGAGGAGTTTTATGTTGTTGCATTGGTGGGAGGAGTCGTTACTCCATGAACCTGACCTTAGAGACATGTGTCATCAGTTAAAGATTCTAAGATTCCCCATTTTGAACTTGGAGAAATATAGGGATGCTAGCACACCATGAGGATATTCATGCATTGCACAAGTGTCCAACTCATTATTTTTTGAGAAATGAGGTGGTAGACTACTATCACTTCATCGTTGGTCCTCATTAAATTGAAATTATGAAATTATGGCCCATAAGGTTCTTATCATAAGTGTGACTAGTTGTAATAGATGTGAGGGTCAAATGTCCAAATGTGAAATTGTCCTAGCATGCAATTTTATGACATTACATTTTTCCTCCACTTTAGTGAGCTAAATTTTAGGAAAAAATGTGTCCTGACAATGTGAATGCATCTTGTAGGTGCACTAGCATCCCTCCTATGTGCTAGAGGCCTTCGATCGTACTAGAGTCTGCCTTGTGTGCTAGTGTCCAACCAATCATTAATGATGGACCTCATATGCTAACATGATGCACATACATCTATGTGGTACGCCTACATCTCAGAAGTGAACTTAGAAATTTTTTTGATGTAAAACATGGTTTTGACTTAAAAAAATTTCCCATATTTGCAAGATTATCCAGAGGTCATAGAGCACCCCAACAGATGGGTGCTATAGATGATATGAGATCCGGTGCAACACATGTCTCAAAAGGAGGAGTGGCATCTATGACAAGTCGACCTCTAGTAGGTGTACAACATGCACTAGAGATTCTATTTCATGATTGCATGCTCAATGTGGCCTTGATGGAGTGGTGGGATGCTACCACCTTAATATTTCAACTATTGATGGATGAGATGACTATCACCTTAGAGGATGCATATTGTATCACCAGACTACCCATCTGTAGATGGTGGGCAACTTTAGATGATACACGCTATGCTTGTGAGCATGCAGAGGGTGTCTGGTACTGCTCAATGTGCCAGGAAAATGATGACGAGACCAAACACATATACATACACTAGTTCTAGAAGGGCAACACAGTGGTCCCCCTCGTATGGTGAGTGATAGTGGTCATAGTGGTA
>VDFB02081346.1:0-19695 GCA_007258455.2 Sequoia sempervirens
CATAAGAGGGTATGTTATGCTTATAAAATCCATGTTTAATTAAATCAAAGGTACATCTAAAGAAAATGTTATGAAAAAGTAAATAAATTGCAATAAAATGATTTATATGTAATTTCTAGATGTAAAAAAGAGTAAGTTGCTGATATAGTATGCAATAATCTGAAAAAATGAAATATGGGAGATGTAAATGTGAAATGAAACAATGCATGAAATGAGTTATTTTAGGCTAGATTTGATGAAATACAATTTAGTTGAATTATAACATTATGGTCCTAGAAAAGTGTGAAGATGTTTACAACACCTTACGAAGCACTCTTGCAAGACATCAATAAATACATTTTATTCATTTTGCAGGGACCAGGAACTTAACGGATGTGTAAAACACCTCACAACACCAAATCAAGGCCTCATTAAGTCAAATTTGTCATCAATTATTCCCATATCAAGCAAAGTATGCACTTTTGGCAACACAACACTCACAATCATATCATTGAATCATATTGATAAGAATACAATTTATTCTTGTCACATTCTATTCTCTCTTTTTGTGCTTTACATTTGGTCTCAAGGTCTTGGAAGCCATAGCCAATTCTAATAGACATTCTAATAGCCATTGGATTTCCACAATGATGAAAAATCATCTTTCCTCTTATCGATTTTTATTTTCCTCTTGACCTTGAACACCTTTGATGGTTTCAATCATTTTTTCTACCATGATCAACTATATTTAAGGCTTCTCCTCTCTGTTTTTTTGTAAATGACTTTCATCGCAACTCCTTATTCATTAAGTTACTACTGACATCATCAAACTTTAGGGTTCCTGCAGGTGCAAAAGTTTTAAATGGCTACAATAAGGTTTTCCCAACTATCCAGTATGGAGCACATTAATAGGATGAATTTAATCTCAAATTATAGAGAAATTTTAACAGAGGCAAGTTGGCTAGTGATTATTTTGAACTCATTTAAGTACTCGACTACTGAAGCACCCTCCTTCATCTTGAGGTTGTATAATTTCTTCATTAAAAAAACCTTATTTGAAGTTGTGTTTTTCTCATATAAATCATGTAACTTTTTCTATAGTTCTACTACTTTCTTCTCTCTGGAAACATTAAAATACACATTTTTAGCTAGATATTGATGAATGGTTGCAATGGCCTTTCTATCCAGCTTGTTCCAATCTTCATCTGCCATTGTTGTGGGTTTCTTTGATATTCCCTCTATTGGAAAATACTGATCCTTCAAAATCAATATATATTCCATTTGGGATTTCCATAAGGAAAAGTTATCCCCGTTTAACTTCTCCATATCGCTCACTATTAATATCTCCATGACTAGCTCTGATACCAATTGTTGGGAAATTTTTTTCCCATACTATCTTTCTATTATCAGCAATAATAAGAATCTACAACATAATAGAACAAACAGAGCACACAAGAACAACAAGAACAAAGGATATGAACTGAACACACACATACGCCCAAAAACTATATTCTTATTATTAAAAAACTCTAGATATATACATGTTTTTATGCTTCCAAACACTTCTATCATAATTATAGGTTGATGAAGTAGTTGACAAAAACTGTTCTAGATTATACATACAATAGATGCTAGAAAATTCTAGACAGTGGGTAGAAAAAAAAGAGTAAATGCAGTGTAGTCAAAGAAGTTTCCAGTCAAATCAGTGAGCAAGCTAGACGACATTGGCAACCACTTCATTTGCTTCACATGTCATATGTATAATAGATAATTCCTCCTCATTACCTTTCTCACATAGATCTGTGATGAAGAATCCTTAGCAAAGGATGATTGAGATTGTGGGTACTTAAATAAAATATCTTCTCCCAGATTTTCTGACATACATAGCATGACATCCCTTAGGAGCTTCATCTAAGAGGCCTACTTGCATAAGCCTCGAGGGTCCACCTTCTACATAATCCATCATTGAAATCCCATTTGCTTCATTGGGATTCCAACTAACATTGTTGTATGACCTTTTTCGTCATACCAAATCTTTTGCATTTCTTGAAAATAATTTTCATCTTATATTTTTTCTGCTTTACTCGATATGAAAGATTTGAACTTCTTCTTTCCTCTCTCTAAATTGGAAATAATGCAAAGACAACAAGAAAACCCACAAAAAAAGTAGTGCTTCGGAGGAAATAAAACTATGCAATGCTTAATTTCATAGCAGCTTCCTCCTTACTAATCATAGGCGGGAGGAAGGACACACCTATGGGCATTTGAGCGAGAATTTATATCAAAATTAAAAGTTTTGGACCAAAATTATGCAATGTGGCATTTCATAGTAGCCGGGGAAGGACACGTGTAGAATTTAAATTAGGTTACATCAAAGGGCTGATTTTTTTACCATAATTATGGTGACCACAATTGTTTAATAAGGTTTCCTCTTCATACTCTCTACATGTAGAGGAAGGACACACATGTTGGCATCTAAATAAAGGTTTACATCAGGAATTAAAAATTTGTTGGGACCAAAGCTACCGTCACGGCATTTCTGTAAAATCCTTCTTCATAATATATAGGTAGAAGAAGAACCGTGTGGGAATTTAAATGAGTTTACATCAAGAATTGAAAATTGTTGGACCATAGTTATATGTGTAGTGTTCAATAAAACTTCCTCGCCATTATACATATGAGGAAGGACATATGCGAGCATTTGAATAAGGTTTTATCAAGGGTGGAAATTTTTGGACCATAGTTATGTAATGTGGTGTTCATAGGCGTCCACTCTTATTATCTACATAGAGAACCAACACACATGTGAGCATCTAAATAGGCGTTACATCAAAAATTTAAAATTGTTGGATAAAGCGCAAATTTAGCATTTTCAAGTAGCTTACTAAATATATCTTATAGGTAGAGGGAAGGAGACACATGTGGGCATCTAAATGAGTTTACATCAAAATTAAAATTATTGGAGTTATGCGGTGTAGTATTTCATAACTTAGTTTCCTCCTCATGTAATGTACATGCAAGAAAGAAACATGTGGAAGCATTGAACATGGATTTACATCAAAATTAAAAAATTGTTGGACGGTAAGAATTGTTAATCCTTTAAGGAGACCTTTTGATAAGAGTCCAATAGTGGATAACATAGAAAGCTTAGAGATGCTCTTCTATTGCAAAATATTAGCCATCATGGTCAGGGGTTCAAACTTGCACTACCTAGTGAACAAGGTGATGATATGGGATGACTAATAGGGAAGTTGCATTGATGAGCTCTCCTTTAGGGTATAGGTCAAGGTTGTGCATCTCCACTAGAACAAAATGGGTCTCATTGGGAGGAGATGGAGGAGTAAACATTAGAGTTTCGCGGGGAAATCCAATAGGAACTAGGCCTAGAGCTATGCCAAATATTTGTAGAGATGGGAGAACATTATTGATGGAGAAAATAATCTTAACCCCACTTCAAACATTAAAAAAAAACACAATGGAAGATCAATGGCTTATCTTGACTACACTATTGAGATTTCCCTACTCATCAAGAAATCAAAGCTCTTGCGAGGATTCTCTAAATTTCCAAAATGGGAGAAATCATTACCTTTATAATTTTGTTTCCAATTGATGCAAAGGTTGTCTCCATATAGTCACATAAATACCAATAGAAATAAGAAGAGAGTCACAACATTGGCTCTCCAGTTATGGCTTTGAGTCATTGTGAGGGCATTTTAGTTCTCTATAGTTATAAAGGTAAGCTATCTGCATGAAGTTTAAGTTTGACTTCTTGTGTGGAGTCAAGGGCTAAAAGTAAGGATGAATCTAAAAAGTGAGGTCAATACTTCTATTATGTTTCTTCTTACTCTCTTGTGGAGTCAAAGGTTGAATATCTATCAATTATGTTTTTAGCGAAAATTTGGGTTGTCAATGTTTGGATCATGTGGGCTCAATGAAAGGTGATACTACTCCCTCAATCCTTCTAGTTGAATCAATAGCCACTATTTCTTGTCTCTAGAGTTTTAGCTTTCTACATCTCAACAATTTGTCGATTTAAGAACACCATAAAATAACATCTAAAAAAAATGTCAAAGAAAGTGACTACTTGAATTTTGACACCATACTCATTGCTTTTTGCTTCTATTTTTTTAAAGGCAACATACATCTACTAAAATACCAAGAAAAGTGGCTATTTCATTTTCACACCATACTTGTTGCTTTTTGCTTCTATTTTTTAAAAATCTCTTTTCTACTTCTTTTTCTTACTTTACTCTGTTAATATCTATTATTAGGCACTATCGTAATCTACATTATAGTTATTACTTTTCATTAGCCTTGTGTAGATTCATATAAACTTGTGGACATTGGCATCTAAAATATGTTGGAATTACATAGGGATCTTTTGGAATCATCTACATTATATTTATGCATGAATTATGGGGATCAATAGAAGAGGACACTTTTTTTTAATGTTGAGATATTATTCATTGGAGTCACTGGGAGAAGGCCGATGGCCATACAGTAACTTGACGCAACCATAGAATTCAAGCCCAAGTATAACCGAATCAGAAAAAAAATTTATGGGTTTTTTTGGCACATGAGTTAAGTGCTTATAACTAAGGTTTTAGCTTCTGGGCAATTCGATTGAATGCGGGAGCATTGGATATGCGCGCGGAGGTAAAAAAGTCACCTTTTAGAGGGCTGTCCCAGTAGCCGCTCGCTCTAATTTCAATCAATTAGAGCTGTTTTAGCACTTAAATCCCACTTAAATCAGCCATTTTAGCACTTAATGAGCGGCTATTGGTGTTTTTGTAATTAGTTATTCAATAACATAAAGTTTTTTAATGGATCAAAGTCAAATTTTTTTTGGGGGTTAAGTGAACATGGAGGTGGCGGTTATTCAATGGCGGGCGGCTACTGGCTCTTCTCCCTAATTTTGTTCCAAATGACAATCTATGTATATCCTCCATTTTTTATTTTGGCAATGTAGCAAGTGTGTGTTAGAGGAATAAACAAAGGACTAAGAAGCTATGAGTAAAGTTATGTCAAAGCATTGACAAGAGCTAATATTTTCATAGGGGCAACATGGATCATGAACTCAAGTGATTTGCACATGACTCTTGATCAAATATACATGAAATTTGGAAGAGACTAACAATTGATCATTGTTATATTAATGGAGCGGAAGAGCGAGAGTAGGAGTGGAGGTCAAAATTTGAATTCTTTAGAGGCGGGAGAAGGGGATTCAAAATCAGAAGATGGCGATGGCGATTGTTGTGTGCTGGGAGGTTTGCTGCTGGTCTGGGGGCTCTCCTATTCTTCCTGGGTAGGCCTATGGTGGTTCTAGTGCATGTTTCCTATGGTGAGGGCTCATGTGCGTGTGATGTCTTATGGTTGGCACTACTTTGTTGGCTTGTTGTGTTAAGGATTTGAAGTTGTTGGTTTGGGCTTGAGATGGAGGCATGGGCTTCTATTTTCCTGCTCTTCCAGAGGCATTCTGATGTCTGGCATGCTTGGGCTATGTTTCTTGGTGTTGGGTGTTGGCAGTGGTGTGAGGGTATTTTCTTTGGCTCCTCTATTAGAGTCTTTTGTTGCTAGTTTCTCATTTTCTTGGTCTATTCGGGTTGAGGACAGTTCTAAGCTTTTAGTTTGGGGCTTCAACGATTTGTTTGGGTTGGCTCTTTTGCTGTTTCTTGTTGATTTTCTGGAGCCGTTTGGGAAGTACCTGATTTGGGCTAGGGACAGGGTCTATCCTTCAATCTCTGGTGTTCCTCCTCTACAACGCTCTTGGATTTTTTTTAGGAGTTTGGTATGCCTCAAGAGGGTTGTGCTTCAAGGTTTATTCACTTGGGAGGCTATTGGGGATGTGGTGGTTGCCCTCCTTGATGCTGCTTTGGTTGTTATTCAAGTTTGTGTTGGATGTTCGCCTACCTTGGTGTGGTCTTTGTTGGGTTTCTTCCTATTGGAGGTGTTATCCTCTTCATTCTCTTTGGTTTGTGGGAAGGCTCTGCTGCCTCTGTCTCTGTGGCCCTTCATGTGGCTGACCTGTGTTTTGTTCAATTTTTTGGCTGAAGATTATTTTGCGGGGGATTCTCTGTTTGTTTTTTATTTTGGCTCCCTAGTGGGATTTTGGCTTTTAGGTTCTAATATGTCTCCTTTAAATGGACTACTCCTATTGTGCATCTTGTGTGCCCATGGCCTTTTGTGGAAGGGTGTGTTTTGGCCTTTCCCTTTGTTTCTCTTGGCCCGTCCTCTAGGAGTTGCTGATTAGCTGTCATATTTTCCTTGCTACAAGCTAGGTGGTTTCTTTCGTTTCTCAGTCTATGTCTTTATTGAGTGAGACGACTTCTACTATTGTGCAGGTCCTCTCTTTTAGAGGTAGAGGCGGTCTGCAGATTTGTGGAGGTGAGGTGCTTCCCAGGCTAGTGGCTTCTGCTGTTACAGTACCTATTGAGGGTGGTATTCGTTCCTATGGAGGTGGAGCTGGTTGTTATAGTGTGGCGGCAGTGTTGGCAAGGGTTTCATGGCATTGATCCTATAGAGGGGATCCTACTCCTTTTGAGTTTGGAGTTTGATTTGGCTACTCGCTGTTTGGTGTTAGTTACTTTAGGTTCTACTCTACTTTGGCAAGATCTGGCTGTGACCGTGTGATCTCTTAGGGGTTTTTGGGGTCCCTCGTTAAACGGTTTTATTCCTGGTTGTAAGGGGGTTTCAGGTTCCCTTTAAAACCTGGTTTGGGTTCAAGTTCCCTGGTAAAACTTGAATTTGCGGGGTTAAAGTTTCCTATCAAAACCTTATGTTTTCCATAGATCTGGGTAGTCTTGTTGTTTTTCTTATGATCTACTGTTGGTTCGGTGCTAGTTGTCTTTGTTGATTCCTTGTGCAGCTTGTTTGTCTTAGTGTGGGTTTTGGGTCCTTGTCTAAACTTGTTTGTAAATAGTTTTGGGTCCATTCAAAACTTGTTGTAAATGGTTCAAGTCCATTTAAAACCTATTTTCCCCCCTTAATCAAAACAATTGATCATTGTTAGATGTTGAAATTCAGAAGAGACTAACAATTGATCATTGTTAGATGCTTGTAATAAAGATTTTAGGATTTGTTTGTATTGTGTTGTTAGGTATTTTTTTTTACTTCTCATTTCAATATTTAAGTATGCAATAGAGTTGAGAGTTGATTTTGTGAGGGAAAGAAGGGAAAATACTTTGCATTTATGAGAAATTTGACAAAGAATTGTATTTTTAATAAATATTTTTAGAATTTTCTTGTGTCATATTTTTAGTGGTCTAGTGATAGTTGTGGTTTCTATTTTTCCTAATAATTAATTGATATTCTCATAAATAAATAAAATGCTCATAAATTACAAAATTTTGCAAAACAAAGAGAAAGGGTTGTTCAAGAAAACACACAAATCTTTTGCTACAATCAAGAGAAACTATTTCCATTTTGACTTCAACATTTTTGAATTTTTTTTAAAATCAAATAAAACAAAGGCGATCCCTCAATTTTTCTCTTTAAAATGATAATAGATTTGAACCTTCTTCATTTTAGGATAAGGTGTCATTAACCTTGAAATTCTAAGATATTTTTCATGTCTCTCCATGTTCCTTGGAATGGGTTGGATGCTAAGGGGACATGAGAGGCTAAAAATATTTAATATTTTATTAATCTATGACAAATTGTAATTGCATTTATAGGAGTGGGGTCAAGGAATGATGGAGGAATATTCCATTTTGGCATTCATTTTAGGAGTGGGGTCAATTGACTTGCATATGGTTGCATGTCATCCAAAGTTGGGCACACAAGCACGTGCATGTATTTGCATGTGCTTCTTGTGGACCTATCAGAGTCGTTAGAGAGTTATGGTGCTCTAGGAGTTACAAATTTGATTGGCTATGGGATAGGTCCCCATTTGAGATCCATGTGAAGTTAATTATTTTAATATGTTTATTGGCTGCCCATTATTTTAGGAATTCATTTTTGTAGGTGGTTTTTTCCTCTTGTTTGAGTTATCACAATGGTTTCCCCCCTCACAAAGTTCTATATATTGGAGCCATGAGATAGTAGTTTGATATATTGAGTTGCAAGTATCTAGGTCTTGTCAAATTGCTCAAATAATTGAAGTGAAGAGTATTGTTGTATACATCTCTTTTAATATTAGTAATATTCTTTCCTCTTTCTCATGTGGATTTTTTCCTCGAAATGGTTTCTCCTTACAAATTTGGTGTTATCTTTGGTATTTTTGATTTTATGCTTTTATGTTGAATGTGCCAATTACATTATCATATTGGGTAATCTTTGTTTCATATATGCAAAAACATTCTTAAGTTCTTAGCATTTTAGTTTCACCTTGTTTCTCAACACTTAGACCATAAACTAGGCTCCCGCTACCTCCTTGAATTTTCACAAAAAAGGTTTTTTGGTTACTTAGCATTTGCGATTTTTTTCCATATTCTCAAAAATGTTTTGGGTTTCAATCTACACATAAGACTCAGTAGTTTTAATTGGTAAGAAGTTATTTTTGGTTGCTTGGTATTCATGGTTTTGTCGCGATCTCAAAAATATTTTGTGATTGAATTATTCTGTATAAGATTAGCTTATTTTGACCTCAAATTCATTGATGGGTTAAATGAAGTGATAATTCTGTATTTAATCTCCATCCATATAATACATCTAAATTACTAATATCATTAATTTTCTATAAAAAAACCCTTAACTTCTTAAAGATGCAAGTGCTAGTTTTATAGGAAATCCAAAAAGCTTAAATGACATATATCAAGTGAAATCTAAATGATTTATCTGGAAAGACATTGAATTTAGTTTGGTTTTTTGGTGGGTCATCCACCGATTGGACTATCTCCAACATGTATAATTTTAATTTTTTTTCCATTTTGACTAGTGCTATTTTAAATAGTATTTTATTTTTAAACAAAAATATTTTCATTTTCCACCCATTTCAAGATATACATTATTAAGTAGGCATTTGATTTATGACACTTAAAATTATTATAATTGTAATGGTGAATCACTTTGCTAAAGGAACAACTACCTTCAAAGCTATTCATGTAGCTTCTGGTATGAGGTTTAAGAAAGTGGTCATTGAAGTTGTATCTTTAATATTGTGCATTTCCTTCAAGGATCTCAAACTCCTAGCTGGACAAATGAAACTCTCATGAGTGATACTCTTAAGCTTGGTAATATTTTTGAGTTCGGTCTGTTTTAGGAATGTGCTTCGAGAAGGAAATAAAGTGGTTGATTTGTTTCTAAAATTACAAATTCATTATGATAATATCAAAATTTGGATTGATTTCAATTCTAGCCCAACACAAGCTAAGGGGCTCCTTAGTAATGATTACATCATTCGTAGTGAAAGACCTGATGTGTAATAATGACCAAGAGAGAGGAATACAAACCATTATTTAATGATTTAATCTAACATATTCAATGACATTTAAACAATATTTTTTATGATATTTCTATCCCCTTTGGTGATTTTGAGAAGTACTAGTCATTGTTTGTGAGTAGGGTAGTATATTTTGGAGTAAGGATTTGTTATGCTATTTTAGGAGAAAAAGGATGGGAAAAGAGCACAATGCCATTCCACTTGCATGTGTGATGTAGACGAATCCTCAAATGCTACAAATTATTAGACTCGCCCTTAGTATAATAGAGGAAATAAACACAATAGAATAGAGACAAAAATAAAATATTAAGATTCATATTCTACTTTGTATTCATTATTCAAAACTTGATAATTAAATCCCCCAAAACTGAGTCCTACAAGTTCAACTATCCCCTTTATCTACCAAAAAACACCTAAATTAACCACTTAACAAAATAATCAACTCCTTAATTAACTCCTACAAAGACTACTAAGAGACAACAATCCAAAATAGGATAATCAACTCCTAAATTAACTCCTACGAAGACTATAAGCAACAATAGTTAAGAAATAGTTGCATCATCCTCCCCATCTTTTAAAAATTTTGAACCTCCTAGTTTAGAGTCATATAATGGATTTGTCTTGTTGTACTTAAGAGTTTGGAATAGATGGTAAAACCATCCTTTTGACTTAAAGGACTAAGCAATAGTGTTCCCTTCCACCAAATTAGATATCTTTGCAAATCATCATATTTATTCTTCTTTCATTTCCATCCTCTTGTTGGAATAAAGATCATCTTCCTTTGCCAATTGGTTCTCTTCCTCTTTTCCCAGCTACTTGAAGGCTTAGTAGTCCTCCTCCATTGAAAATTGACACTGCTCTTTGCATCACTCATACCAGCTCCTATCACACGTACACAAATCATTTAAAACAAAAATAAAGTCAAGGGAATACAATTATCCCATAATTACATCCTCCTTCTCTGCATTATGCCATTTAGGCATGCTTTCCATTTTATATTTTGTGAGGTGGACTTCATTTCCTAGCTCAATGTGATATTGTTCACAAGACAACTCATTTTTTACATTGTCCTCTTTTATTCCACAAATAAACATTTCTTTGCTCTCTCTCTCAATCATCCTCATTTCTTTTCCAAGAAAGAGATCCATTTCTTCTCTATTTCCATTAATCATGGTATTCTCTAGAAATTCCTCTATCTTCTCATATTCTTCTAGTTGCTTCTGATTAGTTCTTTTTTCTAAAACTAATAGGACTTCATCACATACGGGGCTCCCAAATATCTCCATCTTTATTGTAGCTTCCTCTCTAACGTGGACCACTTCCACTACTACAAGATTTTGGGCCTCTTCTTGTGATAGGCTACATTCCTCTTCATTACAGTCCTCAAACTCTTCTACTTGTGTATTGTGATCTTCAATACCTTCCCCTTTTTTGGGGTAACATAGTTCAATAGCTTCATCCAACTCATCCATCTCTTCATCTTCAACCCATTCATCCCTTTCGTCTCTCTAGAACTCTGGGAAAATCACATTTAAATATCTTTTATCCACTAATATTCTTGCCAAATCTTTAAGGGATTTAATCTTTCCCTGTTCTAACACTTCTATCCCTTGGCTAATCCTTTCCTTTATAACTTCCTCTATGGATATAACTTTTTCTCACAAGATGAGTATTTAACCTCATCATTCTTTTTCACCTTCTCACAACTCTTTAGTGCCTTTGTTGTAAATTTATTTTTATTTTCTTTCTTATAATTGGATGCCTCATATTCCTCCAACATCCACCATAACTCCTTAAACTCATACTCTAAATTTTGTAACTCTTTTTGTTGGTACTTTGTTAGCTTCTACCTCTACCTTTGTCTTATCTTTTCTTCCACCTTGGTTATTCTCTTTGTCACATCATGATATAACTCCATTTTTTTTTACTTCACGACTGAAATTCAAACATACCACCACACCTTGTTTACTCACATGGCTAGGTCAAATGGGGCACTGATTATCTGCAAAATTTAGAAAGCCTTGAAAACAAAATAAATATTTTCTCTCATTGAGATAATAGCACATAAAATTCTACCTACATAAGTTTCTTGTAACTCATTAGAGAGCTACCCACATGCTCTAGTCTCTATATTTTCCCAGAATGTGAAATCTTCTCAATTGAATATACAAAATGCACAAAGATGTTTACATTCCTCTTCCACAATCAATCGTTCATCACTCTCATAAACTATGTACTTTGTGTATCTGTGTGAACAGAATAAAGAGATGACATCATAGGAAAAAAATAGAGACAACTACTGCTATATAGCATGATGGCTCATAGGCACAAGAATGAATTACTTTGATACCAAACTGATGCAGATGAATCCTTAGATCCTACAAATTATTAGACTCGCCCTTAGTATAATAGAGGAAATAAGCACAATAGAACATAGACAAAAGTAAAATATTAAGATTCATACTCTACTTTGTACATTATTTAGAACCTGATAATTACATCTCCCAAAAGTTGACTCCCATGAGTTCAACTATCTCCTTTATCCACCAACAAACTCTTAAATTAACTCCTTCACATAATAATCAACTCCTAAATTAACTCCTACAAAGACTACTAAGCAACAACAATCCAAAACAAAATAATCAACTCCTAAATTAACTCATATGAAGACTACTAAGCAACAACAGTTAATAAATAGTTGCATCAATGTGTTAGCCCAATCACTAGAGCCTAAAATTCATAAAAAGCTTAAGTTCTAGCACCTACTAGACTTTCAAACTTCCCATCCATCCCTTCCCTTGGAATTCGTTTCCCTTCATCTTTGCTTCCCAATCCTCAATACCTTCCACTTATGAAAATTTCTTGAGTCCTTTGAAGTTAGACTTTCAACCTTACCCCTATTCGAGTACCCATTTCTATGATTCCCTAAATATTCAAAATTCCATTGATTCCTTTATACAAACTATTAGAGTTAAATTTCAAGAATTCACTATCTAGGTACCTTTTTTCCTCTGACCTTGAAAGCTTGAAACTTTGTTGATAACTCTATAAAGACCTTTGAATTCAAACTTTCAATCATTCCTTATTTCAATTCCATGTTAAGCCTTGCCTAAAACTTTGATCTCAATAGATCAACACCTGTCCTTTTGAGGATTTCAAGCTCGAAGATGCATATTAGACTTTCCACCTTGGTATGCCAACTACAAAATATCATTGTTTGAAGCTGTAAAACATTGCCTACTCATGGGACCACTTAGAAACACCAAATGCATCTATTACCAAATTAGATTCAATACTCCCTATAAATCATTTTTTATGTAGATTGGCATGGATTCAAAGGAGGAAAACGACACTCAACCATATCTCAGTTATTATTGTAGAGACTAATGATTGATATGTCATCCCCAAATGTGATTTCAATTGATTTCTTAGGTGATTTTTTTATCCTTGCACTCAATCCCATGAATCATCAACATGCTCAAAGGTATGATAGGGGCATAGAGAATGTTATTCCATGTTTACAAATGATCAAATCATGTTTTGAAGGGACATTATTCTATAGAGTATTTATGAGATGATGACTAAATCATTGGCAATCTTTGTAGCATACCCATGACGAATCATGAAATTTATTGTAGTTTTGGTGTATTCCTATGTGGGTATTAAGGACCCAACAATCCTCACTTTCAGGGGAGAGTTTTAAGTTCCAAATAGAGCCAAATAAAAAAAATCTCTATAATATATTTATTTTTATTTGAAGTGGGAAATATATGTACTTAAGCCTTGTAAACAATAAAATAATATTTTGACTCCTTCTATGGCTATTATACTATGCATTTTTTGGGTTTAAGTTGTGTTTTGTGGGTTTCAATCTCTTTTGGTTTGTTCGAAGTTGATTGTAGACATATCACCCCTTTTGCAATGTATTTTTTTTTCACATTTTACCTGTTGCATTCTCTTCAAATTTTACCTCTTAGCAATATTTTAATAAAATATGTGTGACCAATTGTTAGCCCTAAATATTTTTTTGTGCTTCTAAAACAAGTTAGAACTCAATTAAGTCTTGGCTCATCATCACCTTTCCCTTTTAGTTATTTTCCTCCTCCTTTTTCTCATGAAAATTATTCTTTCCATGTTTCTAGATGATTATATCATATTTCAAAGGGCACTTCTTCTACAAAGCATTGATGAGATGATTTCTTAGTCATGGGCAATCTTTGTAGTGTACCCACAATGGATCATGGAATTTATTGTATTTTTGGTGTCTTCCTTTGTGGCTATCAAGGACCCAATAGTCCTTAGTTTTAGGGGAGAATTCTAACTTCCAACAAACATTGTAGAATAAACGAACTTCTTTCTAATAGATTTGTTATTCTTTGAAGTGGAAAATGTATGTTTAAGCCTTGTAATCAATAAAAAGGCCAATATTTTGCCTCCTATAACTACATTATACTGTGTATTTTTTTGGTTTTCATCTCTTTTGGCCAATTTAAAGTTGAATGTAGACATCTCACCCCTCTTGCTATTGTATTCTTTTCACATTTTACTTCTTGTATTCTCTTCACATTTTACCTCTTAACAATATATTAATAGAAGCTATGTGACCCATTATCAATCCTGAAGATTCTTATGTGTTTTTAAGGTAAATTAGAACTCAATTAAGTCTTGGTGCACCACAAAAAGAACTTAGAACTCAATGGCATTGGTAGTAGAGCTTGTATAATTTTTTACTCACTAGACACCTCCTTGAGAGGGGATCAAATTTTATTGAATTTTGAGATTCTAAAACATTTTCAAAGCTTGAGCCCAAAGCTTAAAGATGGCTTGGGGAGAAGACCATTATTATCAAAGTTTTACATGGCTTTGTTACCAACCATTGTAAGCCAACCTTACTCTTTTTTTTATAGGAGGTAGCAACCCAAAGGTGGGTTGTGTGGAAGGTTTAGGATAGGGAGAAGCCAAAGCGAAGTCCCAAATATTATGTTCAAAAGATTGACAATGACAATGAATTTTCAATGAATTCAACTAAAGAACACATTTAGCATATTTCATTTGTTCAATCTAGATATGCATAGTCTCCTCTAAATATTTGGAGAGTTTCACTTCAGCACAAACCCATCATTGAATATGAACCAAATATAACCATTTAGGTACAACACACACCATAGAGCCTAAAGAGGAAGCTATTTTGCTGGAAAAAAATTGACGTGTCAAGGGAAACACATGTAATTTAACCTACATAGTGATTCAAAGAGTCTTTTTGTCAGACAACAAAGTCTTGAGTCCAAGATTTCAACAAAGAAGAATGAACAAGCTAAGGGTAACAACTAAAAATAGCCTAAGCATGAATGACTTTAACAAAACAAAAAAGAAAAAATCATTTAGTAAGGTTCAACATGGTTTTAAGGTGAATCTCACAAGATTCTAGCCCTATTTGTCCAGTTTTTTAGCATACTTTTAAGGGGTCCTTCCCACAAAATACCCTATCAAGCTAAAATCTTCTAACCATCGACATGTATTATCAAATTCAAGAATGGGAACAGAAATATCGAAAAGTGTTTTGAAGGGCATACCTCGAAAACAAACTTTCATGAATGAAAATGCCATTGTTAATTATCATCAAAATTTTAACTCTAATAACAACTGCATAAAGTCATTTAAAAATGTAATAAATACCCGAGGCATGGCCACTTAAGAAATGTCAAGAAAAAGCTTAAGGCTCTTCCTTCGAAAAGCAGTATAATATGAATACCAGCAAAATACAAACACCCTATCAGATCCAAATTGTTTATTACTAAAATGAAATCTTCAACTCTAATTTAATCCCCACCAATGTAAAGGGATCTGTAATTAATTTTATCCAAAAACTGACGGACTTCGCGAGATGATAAAAGCAAAAATAATATCTGTCCAACAAGACAGTGTGTGGTGACCCTAAAACCAAAAGTAATATCTCTTTGCTGGGATCTTTTGTCTTTTTCTTTTGTTATCTGTTGGACCTCTTTTTATGATGGGCTCACTGTGTTTTAGTTGATTTTTTTTCTAATTAATTTATTGTAAAGAATATCACATCTCTTCAAAATCTATTTTACTTCTAATAATAATTAATACTGTATTGATCATTGTCATATATTGAAGTCTAACTATATGTATTGCTGGTTATTATGAACATATGATTGAAACACTTTTAACTAAAACACCTCTAAGTTATTAACAAAAAGCCTACGACATAATAACCCTGGATTTGTCACAAAAGTTGGATCAATTAGTTGAGATTGATAGGGATGTGTAATGCCCTTGCTTTGTATTGCTCTTTTTATTTTGAATAAATTTTTACCCCTCTTTTAATAACATCACAACCTGTTAGCCCAGTTTAGACATGAATTTCTACATTTTTTGAGCTATAACAAACAATCCAGAGAGCATATTACACATATAAAACAACATTTTCTTGATCCATAATAACGTATTAGATCCTCAGTTTATATCACACCAGAGCTTAAAACAAAGGGCTGTTCTTGCAAGTAGCAAATGGTCTGTGTGACCTTCAAATTCTAAAGATTAAATCTCTCCATCCCATAATTCTTCAACAGTCTTGTAGGGGCTGGTTGTGCTATTAACAAAAGCATCCCCGCGATATAACTTAACCTGCTTAAGCATGCCAATCTTATCATGATCACCCGGAGTCAAAGACCAATCAAAAATTTGAAAATTTGAAAATATTCTCTCTGTTATAGCTCTTGGGCAGCATACTCACTCCCTGTTCTATCCCCCACCTTAACATAACCTGCAATTGCACGACAGTAACTTGAGTTTCCAGCCTAGGTTCGTAATCCCAAGAAAAATATCTAATCAAATGTGAATGAATACCTGGGCTCTAGTCTTTCCATACTTTTGAGCAATTTCATGGATGAGGGGGTCATCCATCACCAGATTTGAGCCCCATGGAGTATTTGGAGCCCCCAAAGGAGACCATGCACTCACATGAATGTTAAGCTTTCTGCAATAATCTCTCAATTTCTTTTGCTGCCATTGTGGATGCATCTCTACCTGCAATTCCATTCCATAGACCTCAAAGAACATCTACACAACTTTCTAAGAAGAAATTTAATATGAATGGCATATAATTCTGCACTGTACCCTGTAATAGCAAAGATTCAATGGGGAATAGAGATTTGAAGGATCTACATAATTTGTTAAGTTTACCCACTGATTCACAAGTGCCAAGTTATATTAAGGGTGTTTCAGATTACAGAAAAAAGAAAAAATATATACAAACTAAGAGGCGTATGACAAGTAACTCATTACCTGAACAACCGCAGGAGGGATCTTAGCATGGGTCAATAGGTCTTCAATCTTCTTAGAGGAAAAGTTACTAAGCCCAATGGCTTTGGTAAGCCCCATCTCCACGCACTGCTCCATACCCTTCCAAGTAGACTTTATATCTAAGGGCAAAAAGTCTTCTTCTTTAGCCCCGGAATATGGATCCTCCTCTGTTCCCAGCTTGGAAGGCTTGCGGTCAAGGAACGCGGAAATTGGAGCCTCTTTTGTAAATTTGACAGGGAAGTGGATAAGGTAGAGATCAACGTAATCCAGTTGTAAATTCCTGAATATTAGAAATAATTTGGAATAAGAAGTTCTGCAATATGGAGATAATATAAGAGGCTGGAATTGTAATGAGTAAATCATACTTCAAACTATTCTTGATTGCAGTGACGGGGTCGTCATGTTGGGTATTCCATAGTTTGGTGGTGACAAATACTTCTTCTCTGTTAACAAGTCCATTTTGAAAAGCCGTATGCAGAGCTTCCCCCAGTGGACGCTCTGAGTTGTAAAGGCTTGCTGTGTCGAAGTGTCGATAACCTACCTACAAATATAATTGTTTAAAGAAACAACCCAATTCCATTAATGATCAGGAGTTTCATCATAGGTTAATTGTGCTGCAAAAGAACATATAGGTTAGAATAGAAAGGGTACCATAACTCCATCTATATAAAGAAAATAGGAACAGAAAAAAGTTCACCTACAACATGAAAATACTACAAAATAGAAGCTAGAGTGTACTAATCTATTCTGGTAATTGGTTTTATAGAGGACAATTGTAACTTGCAATATTGTGGACAGTGGACAGTGAAATAGACCTGGAGAGCTGTAGTGACGGCTGCCTTAATCTCGTCTTCATTCTGATCAACAGAAACAGTTCCCAGCCCAATCAATGGAATTTTGGCTCCTGTATTCAGTCGAGCACTTCTTTTGAAAACTTCCATAATTTCTACAGAGTACTCTGGAAGCATTCAAAAGACAGTACCCTTATGCCCATCAACTACAGATTAAAATGCTATATAATCAGCCTGAAAAATATACAGAAAATCTCTATCTATGTGGAATGGTTGGATAAAGTGGAGGAAGCGACAAATCGAACAAGCTTAAATGACGTAGATTAGGGTAAATCTAAATGATTTGGCCTTTCCCATTTTGACCAGGGCCATTTCAAGTAGGATTTTGATTAGTGGTGTTTAAAGTTATTATAATTAAAAGATGGAATTTGTATATTTTTATTTGTGTTTTGTGTTTATTTTGAGAGAATAAGTTATTAGAGATGTATATTGACAAATGATATAATTTTAAATAAAATTGGAATTCTTACTTCATTATTTATCTATTTATACATTTCTATACATTTATTGCCACCTTATCTCTGTAGATAAGCATATTGATATATCCATCTAATACATTTATCATATCAATACATGTACATATCTCTATACATTATGTTATCTACCTAATTTTACCATTTTCATGTCGTAGTCATTTTTGCAGGTGTAGGGTTGACCATGGCCATAATCACAAATTTGACCCCTAAAAATATCAAATTTTAAATTCAACCATACACCCCATAGTCACACATTTGACCCCTAAAATATTAAAAAATTTAAAGTCAAACATTGGTTATTACTTTCCCACCTAGGACTAACTAAACACAAGTTTTGTGCAATTTATTTATATGCCCAAGTATTTAAAGGCCTTCAATTGCATTAATTTCACATCTCATTTTATTCAATCATTCACATTATTGATGCACTAAAACTAATCTAGATTTGCGCATTCATCCTTGAGTATTTATATGGATAAAGTTTTATATCTGCAATTCCTCCCACAATCTTTTAGGAGTTGACCTTGGAGTACATGTCCCCTAGCAATATACTAACAATCCTCCACAAGTATTGTCAAATACCTAATCTAGATAGTAGAAGAAATATAACCAAACCAAACTAGTAAGGAGCCCAAAGTGTTTAGACTACCATATCATTTTCATAGTTATAAGGATGGGTAGGCCTACAAGAAGTGACGAAATGCCCCTACAATCACAGTTGGTAATAGCACCATTTGATAAATGGAGCATTGACTTCATTGGGCCCATAGACCCCCTTTCTAACAACAAGGAATATATATTGGTATGTACTGATTACCTAACGAAATGGGTTGAAGTTAAAACTTTACTTTTTTCTAGAGATGGAAAGGTAGCAACATTCTTATATGAGGAGATATTCGCAAGATATGGAGTGCTCGAAGAGATAGTCATTGATCAAGACCAAAATTTACCTTAGATATATTTGTTCATTTGGTCAAGGAATATGAAATCAGGTACAAGAAATCAAATCCTTACCACCCACAATCAAATGGTCAGGTTGATATTACGTACAAAGAAATTGAAGCAATATTAACAAAGACATTAAAATTGCATAGAAAGGATTGGGCGACCAAATTACCAAAAGCAATCTGGCCATATAGAACAACATGGAAAACAAAAATAGGGCTTACACCATATGAGTTAGTCTATGGAAAAAAGGATGTTCTTCCTATTGAATTTGAACATAAGATGCTAAAAACATCGATACAACTTGGCATGGATCTATTTGAAGCTCAAAAAGATAGACTGCACCAACTTAATGCTCTGGATGAATTAAGAATGAAACATTTCACCACACAAAAATTATACAAAAGTGGAGAATGAAATGACATGACCAGTACATAAAAACTAAGGAATTTGATGTAGGAGATTGGCCATTGCTACATGACTCCAGATATGAGGACCATAAGGGAAAATTGTAGACAAGATGGTTGGGTCCTTATAAGATAAAATAAGTATCCAAACGGTGTAGTACAACTGACATCATTTGAATTCAGATAGATTTTCTCTAATAGTAAATGGACATTGTATGCAACTTTACAAAAACCCATTGGATAAGGATAGCTTTTGATAGCACTTGCAACAATAATTTGCACCACCATTACCATCAGATTCATAAGATTCCACATACATTGTCTCACCTAAA
>VDFB02081347.1:0-23053 GCA_007258455.2 Sequoia sempervirens
TCATACAAGTTGCGGAATGAAAGTTGCACCACTTTGTAACTTTACACTACTTGCATCTGGGAACTCTTCCCTCAACTGAAAAGTCATCACCACAGGAAAATGCCTTCGAGATAGAAAAAATTGAGAGATTTTTTTGTAGATGGTCCCAACACGATCCCATAGCCTCAGACAGAGAGTCTATAAGCATCATGGTCTCTAAGAAATAAACCTTCAAAGATTGTTGCCTTTTAGCACTTTGGACTCTTAAGGGAAATGACCGGTCCAATATAGCTTGGAGTGATTCCGCGTATTTGGGTGCAAGAGAGGACCATCCCTAGCGTAAACGTACCCATCCGGACTTGTTGGAACAGTCTGTTTGGTCGTACGAGTTGCGGAATGAAAGTTGCACCACTTTGTAACTTTACACTGCTTGCATCTAGCAACTTTTCCCTCCACTGAAAAGTCATCACCACAAGAAAATGCCTCCGAGATAGCAAAAAGTGAGAGGTTTTGTAGATGGTCCGACCACAATCCCATATTCTCGAATGAAGAGTCTGTAAGCATCACGGTCTCCGAGAAATAGCCCTTCAAATATTGCTACCCTTTAGCACTTTGGACTCTTAAGGGAAACTAGTGGGCAACATAGTTAACTTTCACAAACTTGGTTTGAAGTAATTTCATTCTTTTTTGTGCATTTAAATGGAGTTTTAATCCTTCCACCCTAAAAGTGACCTCTAAATAACTTGAAACACCTTAACTACCTCATTCTTATTCATTTGTTTTGTAAACAAGCATTTTCATTCCAAGAGGTCAGCCATTTTTGCTTGTTGGATTGAATGCGGATCGTGACACAACTTTCTTTTTTCAAAAAAATTTCAACATCATTGAACTAAGAATTTATCACACATCTGCAGAGAAACAAAGGAGTACTACAAACTAAAACACATTACACTTCAGTTCTCACTGACTTGATGTACTCTTCAACATCTCTCTTCTCTAAAAGCGACCTCTAAATCACTTCAAACACCTTAACTACCCTAAAAGCGACCTCTAAATCACTTCAAACACCTTAAATAATTCTAAAAGCTGACTCTAAATCACTTCAAACACCTTAAATAATTTCATTCTTATTCATTTGTTTCTAAAAGAAGCATTTTCATTCCAAGAGGCCGAGTTTATTTTTGCTTTCAAAGAAAAATATTCCTATGCCATTGTTACACTACACAGGTAAACCATGTTTTGTATTGTGGACCTATATTAAGCTACCACTCTCAAGTACCAATGTAACAATGATACAAAATAACTTTTGAGACTGCAAGAAGACATCTGATAACTCTTGAGTGTACTAAAATAATTGTTATGATTTTTGAAGAATGCTGATAACTCTACTCAATTGTCTTATTTTTTCAATATCATACAAATTGAACCCTGGCATCAATAGACTTTGTATATCAAGCTACTACAATTCAAGTTTCAATGATGAATATTTATCATGCGTGTTTTAAATGAAATTCAAGTTTATAGTGGTTTTTTTGTTTATATGATGTTATGTGATATTCTAATCGTAATTCATGCTTCTAGGCTACACATCTATATATATATATATATATATATATATATATATATATTATTTTTATATGTTTTCTCCATTGTTCGGCCCATACACTGCAAGTAAATGGTTGCATAGCGTGTGGAATGAGGGGGCAGCAGGCTTGAGACCCCTTTAAAGTTTGTTTGAGTGCTTTCTTTTCATTTTTTGTGAGTTTTGTACCAAGTTTCCTCAAAGAAATGTGGTCTCATAGAATTCCATGACAAGCTAATGCAATTGATAGTTGCTCCTAGTTATTAGTTATGTAATGTGAAGTAATTGCATAACTGCTTAGGTTGAATTTGTAAAAACTATATTGTTATTGAAATCTTTTCATCTATCAAAGATCTAGTTGTTACTTATGCAATGTGAAGTAATGCTTTGAGTTTGAAAGATGTGCAATGCAATGTAATCAACAATATGAATATAAACTACATAATATTTAACCATTCTTTTTATGCTATTGTACATTGATATTTAACCATTGCTCACTTGATTAAATTTTCAAAGAGTTTAATCATGCACATGAAGAGGAAATTAAATTTCGATTGTCAACTTCTATATATATCAAATTATCCAATAATCAAGTGTACGTCCATATACAAAAATGGCATCAACACCAACTCAAAAAAAGTTTTACAATATGTGGCATATGCCATCTCAGCATCTATTCAAAATTTACATGCCAAAATGTCTATCTCATCCTAAACTACCGGTGGATCATCAAAATGGAGCCTCTTTGAAGGACTCGTTGGCTCTGAAGGTAGTTGCACAAGAAAAAGTCAAACCACAATTGAGATTAGTTATACTATATAATTTAAAATTGAATAATTAACATAAAAATCAATACAAATTGAATTATAATTGAACTCTAAAATTGAAATATTGATTACCTGAAATATACCACTCTTCGAAGGGTCTGGAGTCCTAGAATATACCCCTCTCAAAGAACTAACCAAACCAACTTTTGTAATGTCAATCTATATATGTGAACAAAAACATGAAATTGATCCAAGTTAGCATAGAATTGTCAGTAATAAGAACATATTTACCAGGCACAAAATAAAATAAACACATACCTCTTTAGGCTGATCTTGTTTTGTATCTCCTTTAGGTGTTTCATCACCTCCTCCTTGAGGTGTTTCAACACCTCCTCCTTCGGGTGTTTCAACACCTCCTCCTTCAGGTGTTCATATACCTACTCCTTCAGGTGTTGTGGCACTTATCAACAATGATGTATAGGTCACAACCGCCTGTACATAAAAATGACAAGTACATATGAAACTATGAATCTATGTCAATGTATGCATAATCAATAAAATATCTTATAAATCTTAATTCAATCAAATTTGAGTTCAATTACCTTTCCCTTATCTAACATTGTGCATCCATAGTCTGGAGAGTGTCACAACTCACTCGCACTAGGTGTTTCCTACAAGCAGAGAATAAGATAAACATATAAGTTAATACATAATTTCATTAATTACAAGCAAGTATATAGTGAAAAAATGCAAATGAGTGAGTGAAAAAATACATACTGTGTGCGTCTTGAGGCCAAATGAAATGGACCTAAGGGTGCTATTAGTCACCCGTCTGAGCTCCTCCTCAAACATTAACTATTAAATAGACCATGTAAATAAATATTAGTACTTGATACTATCTCTTATTAATATTCATTTTTTAAAAATGCAAGTTATGAATTTACACCTTAAATGTTACTTGTGTAACTACTCCAATGTCCACCTCTCTAGCAAGAGAGGACTCTGTAGGGTGTGCTCCACTCCCCTACATGTGATCTGCTATAATCTCCACATCTTGGATGTTATAATCAAAAGTGTCTAATGGCTGCTCAGGGGGCTATACAATAGGACCCAAGCATATTTGTTGGCACGTATTGCAAATATGTGGCACACAAATATGTGGACCCGAGGAGGAGGATGCAGCAGCACTGGATCCATCACCAAGATCACTAGACTGTGGTTGAGCTACTGAAGAAGCATGGGAAACCAAAAGACCACTCAAAGAGTGAATGGCCTGGATAGTTTATGTGGTTGCATCCTCCGTAATATTTGGATGTTGTACTGGAGGTGGTGGAGGAAGGGGAGGATGGGGAACATGTGGGCGCCTGACTACTCTAGCTACCCCTGGCCTATCCCGGGGCATACCTCCACCAACGCCCTGGAAGGGTTTAATGTCAAAGTAATTGACATGATGCCCTAACAAAAACTCAGCATATAATTATTTAATAAAGTAAAAAGGTACATCAAGATTATTGTTGGATGGTTTATCAAAAACCATACACCAACGATCCCAAAAGTTATCTACTATGCCCCTATGTGTGCACCATTTTATACAAAGTTTTGGTTTGTTAACATTAACTGGAAAACCAATGCTGGGGTTAATAAATAAAGAGGCTATTTGGGATTTTGTTATTTGGAGATCTTTCACATCATCATAAGACAATCCACGTGCATAATATTGCCTCATGGTTTCTCGCCAAGAATGAAAGGCATTATGTTGGGTGGAGAGGGTTTCTACATTTGTAATAGTTCGTGTCAATGTGGTTGACATATGGGATAATCAAGGTATTTTCTTATAAACATCACAAATTCCCCTCAATTGCTTCAATTTTTCATGAATTAAGTCTTCAATTGATGGTTGCGAAGGTGGTGGAGCATTTGGCATTTCTGCATTTTGATTCTCAGCTAGTGGATTTTCATTCTAAACTGGTGGAATTTGTGCATTCTCATTCTCAACAGCTATAATGCCTAATTAAAGTTAAAAAATAATTAATCTAATTAAAATTAGACAATATAAATGAAAATATTATAAAAATACCCTAGTTTTTTAAAAAAATCCAAAAAAACCCCTACTTTTTAACAAAAATCTATAAAATTCTCTAATTTTTAATACAAATACATAAGAAACACTATTTTTAAATCAAAATCCATAAAAACATTCATTTTTTTATCAAAATCCATTCTAAACTCAATTGTTTCATAAAAATTCAATCAAAAACCCTATTTTGAAAAAAAATCCACAAAAAACATTCATTTTTTTATCAAAATCCATTCTAAATTCATTTTTTTCATAAAAATTCAATCAAAACCCTATTGTGAAAAAAATCCACAAAAAACATTCATTTTTTATCAAAATCCATTCTAAACTCAATTTTTTCATAAAAATTCAATCAAAAACCCTATTTTTTAAAAAAATCCACAAAAAACCATATGAAATTATTCAAATCTAAATCAAAATTGAATCAAATCAAATAAAAATAAAAAAACTTACCTTTTCAAATAGGATTTTGGCCAAATCAGATATCTGTTACGCGAGGAATCAATTCACTGTGCGCCCGTGGGTTGTTGACTGTGAAATAACTTTAAAATAGTGATTGAGTTTTTTTATAAATGCTTTTTGCAAATCGGATATCCAATTTGTAAAACTAGGTTTGGTGTTTGCTATGGTGACACCCAAGCCTAAAAAAATTCAACACGTTATTTTTGCGGTTTTCGGTTGATGAAAGACGTGTTTTTTTCCTCATTTCCTCTTTTTGGCCCACCATAATCCTAAACATACCCGCATATCAAAACCGACTGAAAAGGAGCTATAACAAGAGAATCAAACGTCGATCATTCTAGGTAGGCGATCTTGTCTTAAAGTAAAATTGAAAGAACCTTCTAGATCGAGATAGCAAAGGAAATTTTGAGCCTAACTAGTTGGGTCCCTTTGTCATCACAGCAAGCTATAGATCAAGAGCATACCAACTATCAACCCTTGAAGGTGAACCCTTGTAGGAGCCAACCAACAACTTGCATCTCAAAAAAATTTATGCCTAATTATGAAGGGTGTAAATCAAAAAATGATCAAAATCCAAAAAAAAAAGTGAGAAAAAGGATTGAAAAAAGTAAAGAAAAAAATTTGTCCTCTAGTGAAAACTACTTCGGTGGCGCTCTGGGCAAGTACCTTGGCAAAAACCTAGAAAACAGGCGTCTTGCATAAATAAAGCATCTCCATCTATTCTTTAGCTCTTTTGGCCTATCATTCTTTGCATCGCCATTCATCCCTCATATGCATCCTTATCATGGCTTGTCACTATAAGGTATCATGAACCCTTTAGTACTAATTGGAATATTCCCAAGGTCATCTTGTCCTTCCTTTATCAAAGTAGGATAGCATGTCACACTGGGGGAATTTCGTTATGCATCACAATCGAGATCTTGTATATCCTGAGGTCATGGGAAATCTTATCTAAAAACACCAAAAACATTCATAAAATCTTATCCAAAAAATCCAAAAACATTTGCAAAATCCTGTGCAACTAAAATCCAAAAACATTCAGAAAATTGTAAAGGCTAATATCCAAAACATTCATAAAACATTAAAATCCCTAAAAAGGTCGAACATCAAAAAATCCAAAAACTAGAGTCCTCTTGTCAAACTACATTATCTCTGAGCTTGAACGTAGGCAAGGCCATCATTCATGTACCTCTGAGAGACCTTAGGTCAATTCTTTAGCAATATGTCATAATAAACTGGCATCTTTCATCTTATCATATCTTCATCTTGTAAATAGGTCGAGTCAGTCGAACTACATAGTCTTTGTGTGTATAGCATAGGCAATCCTAATCTATGATCAGTCCCTGAGGCCCCTAGGATAGGTCCTTAGATTAGGTTCTTGGTCGAAACTCGAAAACTCTCACAAAAATCCAAAAACATCCAAATATACCTCGAAAACACAAAAAACATTTGAAAATTGAAAACACAAAAAACAATAGAAAACATTCAAAAGACCTAAAAAGCCTCAAAACATTTAGAAAACCCTAAACATCTTCATAAATCCAAAAATCCTAAACATTCGCATAAACTTTCAAAAAGACCAAAAATAGCCTCAAAACATTTCACAAAATACCAAAAACATTGAAATATTCCAAAAAATCCAAAACCTATCCATCCCATCTCGCTTTCACCCACAATAAAATTTCACCCATAATAAACTTTCATCACCCTCAACCTTTGGCGAAACAAATAGAAAGCAAGTATAGCAAGTTGTAAAGTGCGAACATAAAATTCAAAATCTAGAGTCTAAATCATAGGTAAATGCGTCAGTGAAGTTTATAGCAATGGCTCATCTTCGCATCATCATCCCAACATCAAACAACCTTAGGTAAATGCGTCAGTGAATTTTATAGCAATGGATCATCTTAGCATCATCATCCCAACATCAAACAAATAGAAAGCAACTATAGCATGTTGTAAAGTGCGAACATAAAATTCAAAATCTAGAGTCTAAATCATAGGTAAATGTGTCAGTGAAGTTTATAGCAACAGCTCATCTTCGCATCATCATCCCAACATCAAACAACCTTAGGTAAATGCGTCAGTGAAGTTTATAGCAATGGCTCATCTCAGCATCATCATCCCAACATCAAACAACCCTCTAATCAACATGTCCTAGGATGTATCCTTCCTATGATGGACATCAGTATCATATATCACTTTACCTAAACTTAAACTAGGAAAGAGCTATAGATAACACTGATTGTTTTTCTTTGATCTTTTCTTATGATTTATCTTAATGACCCATTCCAAGGACCTCTCAATTATTTCTATCCAAAACGATTTAGAGAGAAAGAAATGGGGCATCGATCATTATCTTTCATTTGTTGTGCTTGTCGATACTCTTGTAAAATAATCTCAGTGCATACATGCTTAGTTGTGTGTAGGAAGGCTCTTTGGAGTATGTTGTTGACTATTGTATATGCTTTGGTCCAATATTTTTTAAGCTTCTAACTTACATTCCAATGATGTTTCTGTATGTCAAGGTGTGAACAAGAACTATCCTATCTACTTGTCGAGTCAAAGTCCATTACACTAGATACAACATCGTCCCGGTTATCAATACCTTGATGCATCATGTCTATGTGTTATATCAAACAATAAGGAATGACAAAAAATCCCAATCCTGAAGTGTGAGTATCCCATCCTACATATCATTTTTCATTGTCTCATCACCATCTCTAATAAAGCCTCGATGGATCAAGGACTTGTTGGATCTTTTGAAGTAGTCATCATCATCAACGGTCATTCTTTATTCTTCTATCTTCTCTTTGTGCTAACTTGGTATCATGAAATTCAACAAAAACATCATCAATGCATCCACCCTACATCCACAAACCATAGCATACATGCATCTCAAAATCATATCATAATCATAAAACATCTATCAGCATAATCATTTGCATATCACATCATACATTTTGCATTATCATTTGAGTTGTGATGAATAATATAGATTTGTTATTCTAATCATCTTAAATTGTTGCATATCGTAAGCATTTGCATCCATACATCCACATGCATACATCATCATAAAACATGTATAGAAAATATACAAAAAATAAATGCATCCACTCATTTGCATTCATAACATCTGCATATCATAACTCATCCATCCATATCATATCATGAAAAGATAATGAAAAAGAACATAACATTGCATCCATCCAATGTGATCATCGCATATCACATAGGCATACAATAAAGTGCATCCATACATCATCAAGGTAAATGAATCCATATCATGATCATCCATAAATGAAATAAAGTAAACACATCATAGCATGAATCATCTATATTAGTATCATATATATATCAAAAAATGTGTCATGGTACAAAATCTAGATCAATGTATGTACATCGATCATAAATACAATATCCATGAGGCTATCAAAAAGGAGCCAATGAATGTATATCAGTGATAAAGAGTGGGGAAAAATAAAAAAGTGTTTATACATCAAAAAGCTAGCCCTGATGGTTGCTACCCTCTCCATCATGCCTCTCAGGCTGATCCTCTGCACAGGGATGTGCATCATGCGCTACAAAAAAATTGGGTAACAAAGAGTTGCTGGAACATCCCGATGATAATGCTTCATGTAATATGCATCCTCTATAACAACCTCTATGTATAACCATGCTAACACAGTCCAACCATGTGTCATTGACACCATCACCTCAATCTGTTGTTGCTTGGCCACCTCCTAATCCCTCTCTCCTGTCATAGCCTATACTCTCTACAACACCGCATCTCTCTCTATTGTCACTACAACCACCTGTTGTCGAGCCTGGTCTCGCTCAGTAGTAATAGACAAAATCTGTTGGTGGGCCTAGTCCCACTCACCAGTCAATGTTTGCACCTTTTTTTGTAGCTGCTAAATCTATGCATCTCGCGCATCTAGTGGTGGTGGTGGTCCTGGTTGCGGCTATACCTATGGTTGCACCTATGGCTGCTAACCAACTAGATGAGCCCCTGAAACCTGTCCATCCTAGCCATCCTGGCCTCCCTGTCCCCTAGCTCTAGCTCCCCTACCTTGTGGTCTCCCTCTAGGAGGAGCACCTATTGGATTTGTAAGTTATTTGGGTGGGACAAACTATGCATCATATGCTAGAGTGGTCTACGCTACTAGTTGGACCTGATCATATGCCCAAGGCTTGGCCATCAACTGTCAAAAGATCTCAACAACCTCTGAAGCAAGAATAGTCGGTCCCCATGTGGGAACCTCTCTAGCTGATCTCACAAAAATGGCCCTGTATGCGTCATTGGGCCTATCCTATACATCCCTAAATTGTTTGGCCATCTTGTCAGGGAGATATCTCTCGATCATCATATGCTCTCGACCCTACATGTAACAGGTCTATCTAGAAAAATATAACTGTTGAATATCATCAAACCATGATGGCATCTGCAACCATGGATGTCATCGGAAAACTATCATCTCATCTATAACATGTCTCCACTATGGGAGCCCAATCTGTCTAGTGTGCCTTAGAGTAATGGCACCTCAATATCTCCAAACGACAAGATTGTTTGGCTCCACGCCTACCATCTTAACTATCAGTCGAAGCACGACAATGTGTTCCCATGCCCAAATGTGTAGTAGAGTAACCCCTGCACTGATGGCTCTCCAATCACAATAGACAAAATCATGCAAATCATGGTACAAGGAGGCCATCATCATAGGCCCCCACACAAAAGATTCCTCCTATGTAGCATCTCGTGCCATGCCAAGCCCCATCCTGAGCTGAATCCTCTGCCACATTTGTCTGGAGCCACCAATCCAAAAATGATGGTTGCGATGATCAATCTAAAGGTCGGCACATGACCTCTATATGTCTCCAAATCAATATGAGATGTGACCAAGGAAATCTAGTCCATCTCCATCACCTCAAGGCATGCATCAAACTCAGCATCGATGTCGTAAATGACACGATCACTATGAATCGACAAATGTAATATCCACCAAACATCCTCCAAGGTAATTGTCGCCTCCCCCATCGAAAGATGGAAGGACAAGGTACCATTATGCCATCTCTTGCACAGAGCTCTCATCATCACCAAATGTGTGTTAATCACAGGTGCGTATGCAACGTACCATAGGCCAATCTTTCCTAGGTGCTCCTAGCGTAACTCTAACAAATCCCCTAATCTCTCCAAAACCGTGGGCCTGTACTCCCTCGACATCAATGGTGTGAAGACCTCTAACACCCACAAAGCGCACAGCATCAAGAAATCATCAAAATTTGAAGTTGTTTGAAATTTTTGGCTCAGAAATCAAAATAGTGTCACTATATTCAAAATTTTAAATAGCAACGCCCAATGGATTTAAAATTTCAAATTGGAAAATGCACCACCAAATAAGTTAGCGTCGCGATTTAGCTTCTAGTCTAACCTAACCCTAATTTATAAATCGGCAAGTGCATCGCCAAATAGGCTTGTGTCGCCATTTAAAATTAGGAACCCTAGTTTTAAATCAAGAAATATGTCACTATAGAAATATGCATCTCTAAAAATGAGTTGGGCATTGTCAATTTTAGTTTGGGCATCGCTATATAGCAACACTGCCAGAATCTAAATTTTAACGCCTAATAAATGCATCAAAATTTCAAATTTCAAATAAGGTTTTGAATCACATACCAGTGGTCCTATTCCAAGAAGTCAGTGGAACTCTCAAACTTGATTAGACATGTGCCCAAGAAGCTCTCAACGCACCATTTTATCGAAGGATCAGAGCTCAAATTGCAAGTATTCCTTAAGATGTGAATGCACAAATGAATTGAAAGTGACCTCTTTTGGCCTATTTAAACTAGAAAACTAGGGATTTTTACCCTAATTTAACCTTGAAGATGGGTTTTATTATCATTATCACCAATTTTTCCAATCTAGACCTAATTTTGTATCATTTTTTGCATTATTCTTGCATCCTAGAGCATTTCTGGACCCTTGGGGCCCAACTTTTAACCTTTGTCAAGAAATCAACCCAAAATTTGAAATTTATGCCTAATTTCTTGAGGAGGCAGGGAGTCAGCTTTATCCTTCCATTGGGGCATCTGAAAGATCAAAAAAAAAAATATTTTTGATTTAGGCAGCATTTTTAATCCAAAAAGTGTTATTCTTTGAACCGAAGCAACAAGTACCTCACTTCAAAGAGGGGCAAAATGTAGACACTGAAAAAATGTCTTAATCGATGTCATACATTTAAATCAGATTTACTATCATCATTTCCTCTTTAATCCATCCTCTTTTCCCTTAATTGATTTAATTAGCCTAGCTAATTAATTAATTGCATATTTTTTCATCTATTAGCCTAATTAATTAAATTGGGTTAATTCATCTCTTTTCGCACTAACACTTTATCTAATTAAATTAAATAAATAAAAATATTTAATTTAATCTCCTAAGTCATATTATTAATTAAATAACCCTAAGTTATTTAATTAAATATCATTTTACCCCTCCCTATTTATTAAATCGTCTTAGAATTTAATAAATATCTCTTTTATTCCTCCAAATACCAGGTGAAGCCATAATAGTGGTTTACAATTTGACGGAGGAAGGAAAATTGAGAAAAAATGACCCCATGGCAAAAAAATTGGTTTTAGGGGTTTGCATGAACCTACATGTTTGACCGAACCATAAAGGGGTTTGACCGAACTAGGGTTCGAGCGAACCCACTAACTATTGGGCCCACATTTCCCACCCAAAAAATAAAGGAAAAATGCATATTAGTTGGGGTTCGAATGAACCAGGGTTCGAATGAACTCTGGTTCGTTAGAACCCTTGGGGGTTTGCTAGAACCCCCTGAGTTCTAGCGAACCCCCTTTTTCCCTAATTTTTTAATTTGTTCACACAAAAAACCTAAAATTTTATGCTTTCAAGCTCTGGTTGAGGATGAAAATGGGGAATATTTAGAAACCAAACTTGGAATCGAGTAGCCTTCAGAACGAGCTATCCAATGAATATAATTTTAGTATGTTTTGGTTTTATTATCTATCTATTTTTAAGTTTTATTAAATATAGGTTTTCATCGAAAACAAAACTCTTTGTTCGCACAAGTGGAAAAATAGAAGATTATAAAAAAAAATTAAAAAATATGAGTGCACGATATTGAAGTCCTTGATCCAACAAAAAAAATGAATTTTGATACATACAAGAAAAGTTATGCTATACGGCTATGTCTGAATTATCATTTGATTGACTTTGAAACTTGATTAAAGAAAAAATATTCAATAAAAAACTATCTAACCAAGTGGAAGCACTAGATATCGGAGTTAGAAATCTAAATTTGAAAGAATTGGAATTTTATCCTTCATGGAAAAAAAGTTATGTGTTATACGGTTAAGGCCACTTTTAAAAAATGTTGTTTTTTGAAAAAAACCAATTTTTGTGGGAGATGGAAAAGAAGTGCAATCTGATTCCAAAAAAATTGAAAAAAATATTTTTAGAATCTACAGACAAAATATGACAAGACTCTAGTTTGCATCATCTTCAAATTCCTTACGGTTTAATCGTTATAGGTGCCCGAATGTGGAGATTGTGTTAAAAAAAATATATCAGTGTCCAGTTTGGCCAAAAATTGTAAACCACTATTGTGGGATCACCCTACCCTAATTGCATAAATTAAACCTTGTTTAATTAACAATTAAACTAATTTTCTTCTAAGCAAAGGGAATATTCCATGTTATCCCCTTTTTTCCACAATAAAAACTTTGTTTTAATTTGTAAATTACCTTTTTCCTCATCCAAAAGAAATATTCTCTCTCCTCCAATCAACTCACTTGTCTTTTTGAACAAGCTAAACCTTCAACCTCTTGAGCAAGTTACTTTTGACTTGTGTGAGTAGGTCAAAAGTGTGTTTGTTTGAAGCAAGTGTAAACCCTTGATTAACTTTCATCTTGCATTCTCATCCATTGATGAGAATCCATGATCCATGTCTCTCATCCCCTTCATCTTGAACCATTGATTAAGCTTTTTTATCTCAACCATTCATTCCTTGTTTGCTCTCATATAAATAGGTCACTATTTGGAGACAAATGGATCCATCTTTCAATTGCAAACTTATGTTGTTGAATTCACTTGCATCCCTACTCTCAATTTACTCACTTGTTAGCTTATTTTTAGTTCATTTTCATTGCATAATAGCTTAGAGCATCCATTAATGGCTTCCATGCATCCATCTTAGTTTGAATATGAATTAGGGTTTTCATTTTTTAACATAATTTTAGCTTAGATTAGCTTAGTAATAGCATAATTAGATCATTTGTAGAATAAAATTAAGGTAACTTAGCTTGCATCACATTCATTTTTATCATAATCTAGGTTTTCATACATCAATCACAATGGTTTCATCAATTCTTTTCCATAGAATGAACTGAAACAGGTTCACTAATCACGGGATTGGAAAAGAGTCATCGTTCCACATCAACATGACACCAATTCCACAATAGGATAAGTTTTAGATGGATTAGAGTAGATGTTTTGAAAGCTTTCATAATTTAGTATGTTATATTTTGATAAAATGTTTAATTTCAATTTCATTTGAACGATCTTGTTGAGATTCGAGTATTAGTGGCTCTATTATGTTTCGATTCTTCATGGATCAAGCATAATTTGGCCAATGCTTATATTTTCCCATCACATAATACATGGATCAACAAAATTAATTAGTATGATGTTCTCAATTAAGGTTTACAAGGGACAATGACAATGGGTGGGATTGGTGTAAATGGAGTTACCATTTGCACAAGGTGTTATCTAATGCCCAAGTGAACTAATGGACAACCTTATAAATCAATTAGCAATCAATTAGATTACAAAATGTGTAGTGGAAAGACAAAAATGCAAACCAAAGAAATTTTTAGATCCAAATTCCAATTGAAAAATATGCACATCTGTTTAGAAAGAATAAGGGGAATTATGTATAGAAAGTTTGCATGTGAATCTTTAAGTTTGCAAGTATTTATACTGAATATTATAGGTAGGCCGCTAACTAGCCTCCTTGTAGATACTAACAAAGGTATAGTGCATATGGATGTTTGACACATGTGGATGGAAAGATAAAAATACAAACCAAAGGCATATTTAGATGCAAATTCCAATTGGTGAATATGTGCATCTATTTAGAAAGAATAGGGGAATTATGTATGGAAAGTATGCATGTGAATATACAAATTGTAAGTATTTATACTAAATATTATAAGTAGACCACTAACTAGCCTCCTTGTAGATACTAACAAAAGTATAATGTATATGGATGTTTGACAAATGTGGATGGAAAGGTAAATATACAAACCAAAGGAATATTTAGATGCAATTTCCAATTGGTGAATATGTGCATCTATTTAGAAAGGATAGGGGAATTATGTATAGAAAGTACATGCATAGGGTGAAGCCACAATAGTGGTTTACAACTTGATGGAGGAAGGAAAATTGAGAAAAAACGACCCCATGGAAAAAAATTTAGGGGTTCGAATGAACCTACAAGTTCGGCCGAACCCATTAATTACTGGGCCCACATTTCTCGCCCAAAAAACAAAAGGAAAAATGCATATTGAGGGGGGTTCGCTAGAACCCCCTAGTTCTAGCGAACCCCTCTTTTCCCCAATTTTTGACCTTGTTCACACAAAAAACCTAAATTTTTACGCTTTGAAGCTCGAGTTGAGGATGACAATGGGGGAATCTTCACAAACCCAACTGGAATCATGTAGTCCTCAAAACAAGCTATCCAATAATATAATTTTAATATGTTTTGGTTTTATTATGTATTTGTTTTTTTAGTTTTATTAAACATAGGTTTTTCATCGAAAATGAAGGTCTTTGTTCTGCACATGTGGAAAAATAGCAGATTATCAAAAAAATTGAAAAATATGAGTGCACCAAATATTGAAGTCCTTGATCCAACAAAAAAAATTGAATTTCGATATAAAAAAGTTACGCATTATATGGTCGCGCTATGTCTGAATTGTCATTGGTTTGACTTCGAAACTTGATTAAAGAAAATATGTTCAATAAAAAACTATCTAACCAAGTGGAAGCACTCGATATCGGAGTTACAAATCTAAATTCGAAAGAATTAGAATTTTATCCTTCATGGAAAAAAAGTTGTGCATTATACAGTGTGCGTCACTTTTTTAAAATATTGTTTTATGAAAAAAACCAGTTTTTGTGGGAGATGAAAAAGGAAGTGCAATCTGATTCCAAAAATTTTGAAAAAAATATTTTTAGAATCTACAAACAAAATATGATGAGACTCTAGTTTGCATCATCTTCAAATTCCTCACGGTTTAGCTGCTATAGGTGCTCGAATGTGAATATTTTGTTAAAAATAAAAATTTTAGTGTCCAGTTTAGCCAAAAATTATAAACCACTATTGTGGGATCACCCATGTGAATATATAAATTATAAGTATTTATACTAAATATTATAGGTAGACCACTAACTAGCCTCCTTGTAGATACCAACACAAGTATAATGCATATGGATGTTTCACACATGTGGATGGAATCACTCCAAGTGTCAAACACATATGATGTCATATCCTATAGCACATTGTTGCTAGCTATTATGTGTGTATGATGCCATACTTCATACCCATATGGTTCATATCCCATGTTTTAATGGTTTCTAGGAGTGACATCTCTTATGGTGTAGATGTCCCCGTGTGTCAGACACATATGGTTGAGCTAGGTATAATCATGTGCAGCCATGTGTAGGGCCATGCTATGTGTAGTTGTACACCACCATCGTGCATAAGGTGATGAATGAAGATGCATGAACAATGTGATACATGTATTGCACAATATTGAGTGCATTAATCAAGCTAATAAAACTAACATATAAGGTTGCAATTGAATCATTGGAATCAATGACAAGATTGTCAAAAGAATCATCAAGAATTTATCTAAACCTACATTTCAATTTATCTATCAATCTATAATATTTTGAAAGATGTTAAACATTATGAAAATTGATTGTACATATGATTTTTTATAGGTTTTCTTTTTCACCATAAAATACAACAACAAAGCTCAAACAAGATTTAGCACTAATGAGGCATTAGAATTCCAAAACACGTAGAACCAAACCAACCGCATCAATATTTGTCATAAAACAGGGAATAAGTACATTTTCCTTCTTTATCTCAAAGTTTTAAGCTGTTATTTATCCGAACTATCATGTGAGGCTTTGCTCATTCCCTTTTCCACAAATGACCATGCAAGCTTTTAACACTTTATAAGATTACCCCGTGTTTAAGAGCAAATTTATGTGTCTTTTCGCTGGCTCTTTCCCTAGGCATACATGTATTTCACTTCGACTTTTTCTTCTTCTTCCATTTGAAATGCCTTGATCAACTTCAGTGTAGTTACACGAGGAGAGCACATAAGGACTTGGGTTTGGGTCACACTTGGCACCTGCAAATTTTAAACATTGAAAAAACAAGTAAAGATAATAAATTCTCCTTTCTTTGAGCGACATCTTGAGAATTGATGATAATCATGGAGGGCAAGTGGAATCTTGTCTGCTTTTATCGTTGCGTGTGTTTGACAGGAAAACCAAGCATCCATACTTCCAATGCTAAGATTCTCTTACAGATAACTCCCTCCATGAAGTACACGCTTTTACCCATAAATCCATGTGTTTATTTTTTTATTGTTTTTAGCTCACTTTCCCACCACAAAGGCTCATATCTATGTTGCCCAAGTCCATGCAAACAGAAGAAAACAAAATCATATCTCTGTCACCCTCTTTCTTCAAAACAGGTACTCAGAATCACATGGATGGAGTATGACAGGTTTCTCTTTTTAATATTTTGGCATTTTCGTTGTTTTATGCTAAGCAAATGATTCCTTTATATCCACACATACTTAAAATCAATTATTGGGTAGTTGGGCCGGTCAATATCAATATGTTGAGACAAATAAGAGGTGGATTCTTGTTATTCCAGCGCTTCCCAGAAGGTTGATTGATGTAGTGATGCAAAAACAGTTTTTTACACTGTACTATGAAGAAATGTTTTTAGCCTCTTTCAACCTCAGACATCATGAAATGAATGAAGCCTTGTTGAAGAGTTGAAAATAAACATGCAGATTCCAGCAGGTTAAAAGGTTTTTTAAACATAATTTATATGATTGTAGGTTGAATAGAAGGCTCCAACAACCTGGTGATACTAAGAAAGACTGTGTCCAACAGTTTTAGTACTGTTAATAAAAGATATAGCAAAATCTTGCTCAAGGGTTTAATGATTAAAAGAAGACAAAAGGTACAACTTGAGGAGGGTTATGTATGGATTTTAGGTATCCCCATCAATAATGCATCTACAATCACATTGAAATAATTTTGAGTAGGCCAATATTCCTGTTTCTTTTCTTTTCTACAGAAAAAAGAAAAGCAGCACACATGGTTTTTGGACCATTATGGATATATTAGGCATTGCTGACATCTAATAATATGTTTTTAATGGATACATGTATTGACTGGTGATACCATTGAAGTGAGTGTTGATTGAATATCAATTGAACTCAACTTTTATAAAGACTAGCAGAATTTTTTTCTCTTGCTACCTACTGCTATCTACATTAGTTGATTTTACTGAAGGAGACATGCAGATAAACAATCTTCTATCATGACATTAATATAAATTGCTTTTTCATAACTGTTACAAACAAAACAAAAGAGATGCAGACTTAAACGATATTTTAAAGAATTTACCATCTGTATAAACTGTGGAATCCTTTTTCATAATCAAATAATAGAATTGTTTTGGCTGCTTGTTCCACTTGCTTAGGCTATTATTAGATGTGTAAACCTATCTCTTTCATAATTACATATGATCCGGTTTAATAGAACGTTTTAAAATTTGATTTCATACTAATAGAACGTTTTAAAATTTGATTTCATACTAATAGAACGTTTTAAAATTTGATTTCATACTAATAGATGGGTCTAACTGAAGAAAGAATCTAATTTGAGATGAGTCAAATAAATGAAATCTTAAAACGTTCTGTTTAAACCCGACCATATTTTTATCCATAGAAATCTGTATGCATGCAAACAAACCAACCCACTCAAGATGAACTCTATATATATTAAGAAAACTGCACAAACATCATACCAATTCGACAACAGCAGTTCAGATGTGTGGATCTACATTCGTCAAATAGACGGACTGATAATTCATACATTAATTTTGAACCATTGTAATTACATTCAAGAGAGATTTTGCAGCCAACCTTATTCCGTTCAGCCTCACTGAACAAGGTCCCATTAAATCCAATCTCACCCACATAATTTCCAGTCTTACCTACTAAACCAGAAACTACTGATACGACATGATTCAAAAGCCCCACATATAATTATAATAATAATAATACATTTATTCTAGAAACCTTCTCTTCCTTTCCTCTCTACCGGCGGCACACAATACCACGACCGGCCGCATTGCCACTGCCGCATGATACCCCGGGAAAGCCCTCAGACCCGTCAAGCCTCGACTCCAATTCCTCACCAAACCTCGAAACCTTACAGTCCGTACCAAAGAGATGCGACACAGCAAACTTCTCCTCCCCTCCCATGATAGGCATTGCCACGCCCACCTTCACGGGGCTCTTATACCCAGCAGAATACGTCTGCCCCAAAACGCCGGTAACTTGTGGGCTGAGCTCAAAGAACTTAAAATTCATCTCCAAGTGCGCAAAACAGTCGTCCTCCGTAATATCATAGCCATGAACCCTCGACTCCTCGGCCGTGATGGGAACAACCCGGGCCGTGAGGCTGAAAATGTCAGCCACCTGCAGTACTACAGCATTAGCATTCTGGACCCGGGTGATCTTCACTCGGCTCGACGGGTCCTCCCATTCGGCCCCCTTACGGCTCGCGAGAACGACGGTTTGTCCGTCCAGGATGAGAATGAGCTGGTCCAAGGCGCTGTCCCAGCTGGCGACTTTGTTAGCCCCGAGGTAAAGCTGGTGCGAACCGAAGCGCACACCAATAGACTGTACCCACGTAAAGTCGCGCTTCAACCCGCCGGTCTTGCTCTTGCCGATAAAGTGCCCGTTGATGTGCAGGCCCGGGTCGGAGACAAGGCAGAAGTCGCGGTCCTTTTTGCCGTGGAAATAGAACATAATGCCGTCCCCACCTATGAACCGCGGGTCCTGGCACACCGCACCCGGCTTGTCACAGGCTGCAGACAAAACTATACATATTAGACAGACACACAAAATTTCCTAGGAGAACAATCTGTTTAATCTTGTTGTAAGGATTCAAAAAAAAAAATTGATTGCTTACCGCAAATGGGCTTGCAGAGCTTGCAGTCGACTTCGCAGACCCTGGGGCAGCCTGGAGGACAGGCATGCGCAATTCCATAGCAGCTTCCGTAGTAAGGATCTTCACAACTGGCCTTCCATGCCCTGGCTTGGGCTGCAACTACTGCAGAGACCATTATAAACAAAGCCCATTTTGTCGACGCCATTGTGGATTTTGTGGGCCGAACTTTGTAATTGCTACAGGTATTGTGCAAATGGGTTTGTATCGTGGATTGTGCAAATGGGTTTGTATATATGAGAATGGAGGGCAACGAAAGTTTCATGCACTGTGCGTTATCAGGACAGAGAGAGTTAAGAGGGCTTCACGTGTAGCCCATTAAACGTCAGAATTTAGGTGGCAGCAAGAGGACGTAGCTTGTCGATCTGTCAGGCCGCCCACATGAGGTCGGATTGGGAAAAATCATTGGCTTCTTGACGCCTATTCTCTTTTGTCATACAGCTTTAATATTTATATTTTGGATCCAATGTTGTTTAGGAAACACATGATGTTTATGTTCACCTTTAATCTTTCTTATATGATTCCAAATGTAAATGTTATATAAAATGTAAGAAAATTGCATTTGTTTGTTTTTTCATTAAAACAAGAAAATTATATAATTAGTCTTATAAATATATATATATATATATATATTGAAAATACTAAAAATTGTAACACAACAATTAAAATTAAATTGAAAATTATTAAACATAATTTTAAAAATAACAAAACAATGTCAAGATAAAGAATAAAATGTAAATATAAATAAGAAAGGAGATTGGAAAGAATAATAATTTTTAAATTAATTTTGATTTTCTTGTTCTTTTTAGCTTTTTTCTTCGCATGATGATTATAGAGTGTGATCTTCTCGTAATGATTAGAGAGTGTGATCTCTCATAATGATTATAGAGTGTACTGCGAGATATTTTTAAAAACTCATGTAAAATTAAATTCAAGAACTTTCTTTCTCAAAAAATGTTAATTTAGAGGAGTTATATTTTTTAAAACCCAATTTATGTTCAAAATCGTACAAAGGAACAAAGTAAAATTAGGAAACTCCACTCAAGAAAAACGTTTAAAAGAGAATATAAATAATTGAAATAAGTGTTATTGAAATGAATTATATGGAATAGATGTTTAAGGTCCAAATGGTTATCAAAAAAGAATTAGTTAGAAGTCTTTAGAGATTATCTACTAATTGATTGGTACTAAGTGTTTGTTAGCATGTAATTTAGGTTTCAATCTCTATACACCTATAATTTCATTGACACAATAGATAAATTCAAAACTTAAATTTGGCAATCGATCCTACATGCAAACAAAATTTTCACAATGATTCTCTATTCAAGCTTGCCCTTCAAATCTTAAGACATGTTTTATTATAAAAAAATTATGCATAAAGTAAATACATAAATTAGGATAATTTTATAGAAATTTTGATAGCCTAACTAAAATCTCTCCTTTTTTGTGATACAATTTTCTAATTAATCAACAAGTAGGGGATTATTAAAAAAAAACTAATAATAGATTGCTTAATTTAGAAAGACTTTTTTTTATGGAAGATTTTATAGATCGCAAAATCATTTTGCTATATGATATGAAAACATGAGTCTATGATGACACATCTTTGGTTAAGAGGTAAGGACTAAGGGGTATCTATTCTACCAAACCAATGAGACACAATCTTGGCCTCATCCCTTATGTATCATATTTATAGGGCTTTGAACTTAATTGATAGGATAATTAAGGAACATGTACCATCACCTTCATCAATTATGTTCAATCAATTACACTTTCATATTAAGAAAAATATTACTAGCAATCGCACCTTGGTGTCCAATGGGTACGTCGAAGAGGTGTGGTAGAATGAGAGAGAGGGTAAGGAGATAGAGATAGAGAGGAAGGTAAAGATAGAGATGGAGAAGGAGATGGAGATGGATAAGGAGAGGGAGAGATAAAGAGAGATGAGAGAGGGATGGATAGAGATAGAAGATATAAATATAAGGAAGGAGAGAGGGAGAGATGAGAGAGGTAGCGATAGAAAGATAAAGATACATGTAGAAAGTGATCTAAAGAGAGAGGTAGATAGATGGAGATATAGATGGGTAGAGAGAAATGGAGAGATGGAAAGATTGAGATAGAGTGAGAGATGAAAAAAATATGGAGAGATAGAAATTGAGAGACAAAGATATCAATATAAAGGTCTAGGAAGAGTGAGAGTGAGTGAGAGAGAGAGAGAAAGATCGATGGATAGAGAAAGGGAGACATGTGTAGACATAGAGGGAGAGAGAGGAAGATGGAGATAAATATATAGAGATATGGAGAGAGGGAGAGGAGAGAGATAAAGATATTTAGAGAGGTAGGGAGATAGAGAAGAAGAGATAGGGAGAGATAGGGAGATATAGATGTTGAGATAGAGTGATATTAAAGAGATAGAGATATAATGACATATAGAGATGCAGAGAGAGAGAGAGTAGAGATAAATAATTGGAGATGGAGAGAGGGAGATATAGAGCTCTGGAGAGAGAAAAAGGAGAAGATAGAGAGAGGGAGAGATAGAGACACATAGGAAGAGAGGGAGAGAGAGAGAGAGAGAGGGAGCAAGGGAGGGGGAAATAGGGAGAGATAGAGAGGGGGAGCTAGAGTGAGGGGGGAGAGAAAGGGGGAGAGAGAGAGAGAGAGAGAGAGAGAGAGAGAGAGAGATAGGCGAGATAGGGAGGAAGCAAGGAAGCAAGGAAGGGAGAAATGGGGAGAGATAGAGAGGGGGGCTAGAGTGAGGGGGGAGAGAAAGGGAGAGATATATAGGTAGCGGAGGGAGAAGATTGTTTTCCTCTCTCCGAGTCTCCTCTATCTAGATATCTATCTTATCTTTCTCTCTTTCATTCTCTCTTTTTTTCATTGTATATGTCTCCTATCCCCTCTCTCATATTTTCTATCTTATTTTTATTTTTTATCCTCCTCTCTCTTTCTTAATCTCTACCTAATATATATTATTTAATATAAATATAATATAGATTTTATGTATTTAACATAAATAACAAATATGTAAAAAATAAATATATATAACATAGTTAATATAATATATAATTTTATCATATGGGGTGGTGGGCCTAGTTATATTAGCTAAAGCATCTTGTTGTAGCAAGAGGTCACACGGTCTAGTCTCCCCACCATCCCCATGGTGTCAAAGGGCATGTCGTACATGATCCTAAATACAATCTAATCCAGAAACGTGTGCAACAAGTTAATCAATATGGATTGTGAAAACTTGATATCATTAAATATTTTTATATTAAAAATATAATAAAATAATTATAGTTATTTTATATGTTATTTTATAATATATAATATTAATAGTATAATTTTGAGTTTCTATAATATATAATATAATTAATATATATTATAATAAAATATTATATGTAATTTTTTATTTAGTAAATAGAATAAAATAATTATAATTTTTTATTTCTATAACATATAATATATAATATACTTATATAATAGAATCATTAATAAAATATAATTATAATATATAAATAATATATTGTATTAATAACTAAAAATAATACAATATAATATATATTATATTATAAATATGTATTATCAATAATTACAATAGACAATATATTATAATAATATATTAATATTTGTGGGTGGCAGGGTGGGCCCCCTCTGCCCCTCAAATAGCCAACTGACAAGCTATCAAAGAGGGAGGACCTGAGGAGGTGGATGGGGCATGCAAGGTGACCGATTAGTGGCAACGCCACATCATTCCAAGCCCTCTCCAAATTGACGACGGGGGGAGGAAGGGAATAAATTAAAGATTGATACCCATTAAATCAAGGGTGTCC
>VDFB02081347.1:26872-51322 GCA_007258455.2 Sequoia sempervirens
TGTTCATCCTTGTCACCTGAGCTTTTGTCCTTGAGGTAGTCAAGGAATGGTTTCCCTTAATAGGGAGGGTGTCAAATTTCCTCCTCTACATTTTGGTGAAATCGATGTGAACTATCCTTATCCTAATCTTTTGTTGAAAATTTTCTTCTCTCTTGTCTAAATATTTTCTACACCGAGTGTTGTGACGCTTTTAAGAGTTTCACAACCCAATCTACTACTTCCAAACATGTAGTTTGAAGAAGTTATCGAGATCTAGATATGGGTTCAAGGAGATAGTTTAGTCCACCCCATTTCAATCCTAAGTTTGATGAGTTCACTATAGGACTCTCACCTGGTTATACCCCTTCTTTTTATTTTGATCATCTTTTAATAAAAGTTCAAGAAAATCCCTAACCAAGCAACCCTCCTGCTAGCTCTTCCTATCCCATAGATCATGAGTCCACTCTAAGGGTCCCCTTTAAGCAAGTCTAGTATTTAGATGAGAGGTTAAAAGAGTTTGAAGATTTTCTAAGAAGAGATGATACATACACTCAAGTTACTCCTCTCATTTATGGTTTGAGGGATCTACTTATCTCATACCATAGAGGTCTTGAGTTACTTCGAGGGATAGATAACATAGTAGAGACCAATGTCCCCTCGTACACTTCTATTTTGGGTAATCCTCATGATTTCCAATCAAAAATCTCTAGTACATAGTTGTATGTTCTGATATTGGGACTATTCATGCATATGGTAGACACTGGTCTTTCTATTCCTTCTTTCACCACTACTGATAATACCAATATTGTTCCTTCAAATGGTCCTAGATTCAAAGTGAACCGTGTTCCTTTGGGATATAAGATCCCTATATCCAGAACCTAAGCTTCTACCCCTTAACTAGTCAAGATTCATTAATTGATCTCATCCTAAATGATTTGTTACAAAACATGGGATGGATACAATCTCAATTGGCTAGCCTCACTAGCTCTACCTCTCAAACCACATTGCAACCATATTATTGCCACAATCCTTTAGTCCTCACCATTATGAATGCTCCTATCCCTCAAGGGATAGAAATTCCTAAGTTTGATAAGTACAATGGTAGGGGTGACTCACATATGCATATTTCACCCTTTACTAGCACATGAATTGATTTATTCCATCAAGATGCTTTGTTAGGAAAGGTTTTCCCGTGATCCCTTAAGGATGTTGCATTGGAATGGTATTGCTCACTTCCTGACAACACCATCTTTTCTTTCAGCCATTTGGTTAATCAATTCTTACAACAGTTTCAAGTGAACATTGGGTTGAAGATCACTTTTATTGATCTCATCCGTTGTAAGCAAGGGACTCATGAAAAAATAACTAATTCCATTACTCGATACCAATCCTTTTTCTCCCAAATCTCTTACACCCTACTATATTTCAATGTTTAGTGTGTGTTCATTGGAAACATGTTGTATGTGTTGAGAGAAAAAGTCCTAATGAAATACCCTTCCTTTTCCCATCTTTGTGTTGCATTTAGAGAAAACCAATAGAAGGTGATGTAGTATGAGGGTCCCTCCTCATCCTTCCATCCTAATAATTGGTTATCCGTGTCTATTTTTGGAGAGTCTAAGAGAAACAAAGTAGTAGTGAATGTCGTTTTCGATCCTACCGAAAAGAACTCTATGAGATGAAATAGAATTTTGACAAAACTATCTGAGTCTTATACTAATATTCTTGAGAAAATAATAGAATGTGGCTTAATCTCTCTCCCAAAAATAATGCCACTATCTAAGCCTTATCTAAGCTAGTATGATGCATAAAAGTTTTGTCAATACCATTAGGTCCATAGTCATGATACCGAACATTGTGCGAGTCTTAGACATGTCATCCAAGACCACATAAATAATGGTACCATCTGACTCGGTGGTAAGAAACAAAATTCTAATAAATCTATAGCTAAGCCTAATGACCATCTACAAATATACATAAACCCCTTGGTATCAGGACATAATAACCCGGCCATAATAACCTTGGACATAATAACTCTGTCATAATAACCCAAGGACAAAATAACCCATGGATAGAATAACCCATGGTCAAAATAACCCATGGATAGAATAACCCATATATAATTTATAAATTTTGTTTTCCTTTCTCTATATTCTTACGGGGATATTTTCTCCATGGGTTATTCTAACCATGGGTTATTTTGGCTTGGGTTATTATGACCCTAGGTTATTTTTTCCTTGGGTTATTGTGACCGGGTTATTTTGTCCAGGGTTATTTTGGCTAGGTTATTATGTCCTATAACCAAATCCCTTTACTTCACATTCTACTAACTTCCTAATAGATGCTTCTTCATTTGCTAATCCTAGCCCTTCTGAATACATGAACATGGTCTTATTCACTTCTATTCCTCCTTCAAGTCATGTGGAAAAAATTGTTGACATTACATGAACACACCGCATGACTTGCCTCTGAACATGGAACATTTTTTGTTATACGTCTCAGCTCAGGTCAACGGAAACATCATAATCAGTGTTATGGTTGACCCTACTAGTAGGGTTAATGTCATTACAAAGGAGACCATTTTTATCAACAATTTACATAAGGAGAAGTATGAGGAGTCAAATACCACTATTCGTACTCATGATCTGGATTTTTTGTGCCTCATATTGGTTCCATCTCTTTGTTGGTCCTTGTTGGACCTAAGTTTGTTGATACCTCATTTTCTGTGATTCCAAAAAAAGACCTATTCAAGGTAAGACTAGCCATTCCATGGCTAGTCTCAATGAATGTGGTCACTTCAACTATCCACAAATGTCTAAAATTTCTCCATGGTGGCATAGTACATACTATCCAGGACACTGGGTATAAACCATTTATGTCACATGGTCAGGGCTTCTCTTTAGGTCATTTTTGGCCTTCCCCTATTGGACCTTTACCACCCTATGAAGACTTATTCTAGATGGCCTATTATAGGTACAAGATGGGATTCATGTCCCCTAATGTTCTCTTTTCACCTTCTTCTCATATGATTTCCATGATGCCCTCTATGTGTGTGCAGCAGTGTGCCTTGTCCTGTACACCTTCCACTTAAAGGGCTAAGGACAACTAGGATCTCTCCCTTAGACCTTCTCCTTATTCTTCCTCTACAACTTCACAACCCTCTATGGTGTCCTCAGTTCCTTCTATTGTGCCTAGCACAAGAAAAGGAAAGATGCCCATGTTGTAGAAATCTAAACCGTGTCTTCCAACTCCCTTTTTTTTTTAACTATTCCTCGACCCACCCTTTATGGTAAGGGAGGAGAACCTCTATTCACTTTTATAGTTTTCTTCCTTTTAGTTTATGTCTTTTAACATTTCAAGCTGCTTATCTCATAAACAATAATGAACCTTATATATCTAAATTATGTCCTTTATGCATCCTAAACCAGACTTTACCATGTGGAAATATAATTATGATATGATGTTGTTTGCATGGATAAATGTGTGAAGTTTTATGAAATTCAATATGATTATGTGTTTAATTCATGATTGTTAATAGTGTGTATACTTTAGATAAAACTAATCTCTTGCGGCTAGAAGAATTGTAACTTGTTGCAATTGAAGAGCTCAACCTTTAGCTAAAGGATTCCAAGCAGATTACAGGGGAGAGACCAAAACGCTGAGAACATGATAGTTACAGGAAATGATGGAAGCAATCATTAAAGTGGTCAATCGTGAGTCACTAGATCATCCAATAAGATGACATGAGGAAGAATAAGTCTGTATTGATAATGAATCCAACATGATAGTTTTTACAAAGCATGTCTCTATCAAACTGTTAGGGCAGAGTTTCAATTTTATTTTCTTCTTTTGTCTTTTTTAATTATAGGTTTGGTTGCAAAGACTATTCCTCTCCCTATTTTGAAAGAGAGTGGACATCTGCATTCAGTTTTTTGTTTTTAGTACTTGTGCAAATAAAACTCCTCCTAAGCCTATATATTGGTATCTGGTTGAGGAGCAGATCTAATTAGAGGATATATTTTGGGATAGTTCTATTTTTTTTACATATAATAATTCATTGTTATTTTTCTATTATTCAATTGTAATGGATATGCACTCATGGATTAGATGTTTATGAAGATTCTTGTCATGTTGTGAGAGTTCAATTATATACAATAAAGATGTTCTAGTTTACTATTATGATTAGTTGATTCAAGTAGCACATATTTGATTTCTCCTATGGGTACAAAAACTTGAGCAAGGGCCACTTGAGGTACTATTCACCCACCTTAAATTTTGTTATTAGATTAGAAGATTACATTGTTGTATTCATTTCAAGTAGATTCTTAATTACATGTCAAATAAATAAGAATATGTCAAATAATCCTAAAATGAGGATCCACCCTTAGTTGAGGATCCACCTATTGATGAACCTCTTAAAACCTTTGTGCATGTGTTGGATAGAACCTCCACTCCCTAGAAGAAGTAATTGAATTATCCCCAATCCAAAAATAAATAAAAAACTAAAAACCTATTAGGTCATTTAGAAATGGAAGAAAAAATGTATCTCCTATTATTCCAAGTGTTTAGAGGCCACCATTTGGTTTCGTATCCACAAGATTAAGGAAATACATTATCTCATAACAAATTTGAAGAATGGTCTATCCAAATCAAGCCTCTAAGTTTCTAATCAAGAGTATCAAAGGGATAGAAGGGAACAAATAATGAAAATTTTGAATATGTGACCTCCAGAAAAACTCACCTTAAAAATGTATAGGGGCATAAATATTGTTCATACTAACAAAAATAGGACTATTTGAATCAAAATATGTACCCACCAAATAGATAAAATATTTACTCACTAGCCAAGTAAAAGGTGTAATTTGATGAGGTTCCTATAGGTAGGATAACCATCTTGCAAAACCATTAGCTCTTAGATATTGATAGATGCTATCTTTCTAGAGCACAAAAGTAGTTAACTTTTTCTCCACAAGGAAATTAGTTTCCTAAAGGAAATAATTTTAAGCATATGGATCCTAATAAGTTCTCATATATCCTTTTGATGATAAGTGTTTCCCAAACCCCTTGCATTCCATTATAGAACTATAAATATTGAGAAATAGAAGATTAAGAATCTAAAGTGTGAATGACCTCAAATTTAGCTAGTATCTCCCCTATCTTTACCACTTTGGAGACTTAATATTTACCAAATTTTAACATTTTTTTTCATCCCTAATGGAGCATGATTTTTCTTCTTAATAATATCCTTATTTCCATCTTTAGCAACAATATCTCAAAGAGCTTTTGGCACAATCCAAAAAAAAATTAAATGGAACAACTATCAAAGTTAGAACTTAAAAATTTAAACCAATTTCATGATATCCATCTAATTTTTCAACTTGACTTAGAAAAAGAAAATTCCCTTCCCTAGATAAAACTTGTATATTAGAATATTTTTAAGCTTGTGGAGGTGGGAGTAAGGTACAACCAGGGAGTACCAAATCCTAATTAGAAAGACTCTTCTCAATCAATGTAGAAACAAGATCCTTAAAGGTTTGTAAAATATCAAATCTATTATTAGATTGACCCTTTGTTATTTTTTTGATGTGTCTCATTTCTTCTTTTATTACAAGACTTCACTAGAATAAATCTATTTGAGTCAGGCCCCTTTATATGAGTTAGTGATTTCTCTTTTACATTAGTTTTAGTTGTAAATACCTCCAGTGGGGGTAAATAGTATATGATATTTTATTTGGGAAATTTCTATAAAGATACCAATAAGCATGACATATGCAACATCTAAAAGGAAGAGCATCATGATTTAACTATTCAACACATACTTACTATTCTAATCTCTATAGGATTAGGGAAATGATCATTAATATCAATTTCCACACAAACATGAGTGAAATAAATTATATTTTCCTCAAGTGTATGATGAGAAGGGCCTAAAGGTTTCCCAAGGAGAGACATAATAGAATGTAAAATATTTGGGCTCCAAATTAGCATTAGAAGATGAAGAAGAAACACCTAGAATATAATCTTAGACAAGAGCTCTTGATGTTAGAATAAATCATAACAGAATTACACTTCTATTGTTTATTTGTCATTAAGCATTAAATAGATGTCAATAAAAATTGTTGACAATCCCATTTCGTTGTCAATAGGTTTAGTTTGTTGTCAATCTCCTCAACTATTTTATAGGAATATTGTTGAGTTTTTTGCACTTATAAATTTATAATTTATTTATGAATAAATAAAAATTGAAGTCTTCTCTATTGTTTCATATTTTAATATTGTATCAGAGCTATCATTTGAGTGGGGAGTTTCATCCATTGTTGTTTAATCTACAACATCTAGACAACATCCATTGTATATGCATAAGAAATTTTTATTGTGCACTCTATTAGTTGTCCAACATCTTGAGTTCTATTTTTCTATTGAGATGGGATTGACTTCTTTGCATTGTAGTTAAACAGTATGATGTAGAAGAGATCACTAGTGTTCAGGTGTGAAGAATTTCGAAGAAGGAATCTTAGTTTATTGCAATGTAAAGAAGATAAAGGGTTTTCATAAGAGTGTTGCCTTGTTGTATGATTTTCACTTAAAAGGGGAAAGAGAATGTCAAAAAAACTACCTATAACATACTAACCCTTCAATGAAGTAAAAATTCCTAAGTTTTCACCTTGCGGGTAAATAAACTATGTAACAAGCAATTACAATAAAAAAAATATTTTCCTTATTGATAATATACAAACAAAGATGCATAACATAATACAATAAGGATTTCATTTCATTACAATAATTTCATAAGTTACAACAATAAAAGAATGCATGCATTTACATGCATAGCTCAATGAGCTTTGGAACAAATAGTTGTAAGATAGTTCAAGATCCTTCCTTTCAAATCTTGGTTCTTTTGTCCCCTGTTGTGGATGACAAGCATCATTCAAGCATTTATCCTCCAACCACAGACTCTTAATGTGGTCCCCCACACATCTATCATTTGATAGATGGGCCTTCCCTTCGATGAAGAGATTGGTAGAGTAGCTGAATAACAACAACCAACTAAGCATAGTGTTTTGTCCACATAACTATAACTTGTAATCCCACAATCTAGAACTAGCATGTAATATTGGATCACGGTGAACTGGCAGTGGAGCTAGAGGCAGTCACACTACTTTGGCCAAAGTGTTCTCATTCAGTGCTTTGAATGAAGGTCATCAATGGCATACACTACTCAGGGTCAATTTGACTTAAGGTCATCTTAAACTATGCATAGGTATTTCCTTCAATGAATAATCTATCATTCGAAAGATAACCTATCACCATTTTAACATACTTGGAATTAACTTGCTTAAAAAGTAAGCACACAAGCTTCCTCCCATACTAGATAAACTATCTTAGGAGTAAGCACAAGCTATTATAGTTAAATCAATAACTTAGCTAAGTGTAACACGTATGCCACTCATGTTAAATCATATCTAGTATACAATACCTATGATAAACACCAATCTCCTATTATGGAGTACATACAAGCACATCATAAAAACAACATAAAATCTTCTATTCCCTTTTCAATGACATTCTAAATTCTCTAAATGCAAGTACTTGGAAAAGATAATTCAAGCATTCATGTAGAAAAATTCATTCATAATTTAAAATAACAAAGAAGAATATTCTCATGCCTGTTATCGCTTGTCCAATCAATTGATAGCAATGCAGCCTCTCCCAAACAACAACAAGCTTGATAACAACTTCTCAAGCAACATCACAATGAAATTCTAACTCACAATTTGATAGATTACTTCACTCAAACAACAACTCTTTCTCTCAATATGATAGAATTCTCTCTCACACACACAAGAAAAACTGAGAATAAGCTAACAATAATGTAGAGTAAAGGCTTGCAAGACAAATGTGTCCTCTCAAATGAAACTACTATGCTATTTATATAGCAGCATGAGGCTTCATATCCTACAATTGAGGCATGGATATGGACAGCAAACACCATGCATAGCCACACATATATCACAGCAAAAACGTGGTGACTATGTAAGCTCATACTTAGCAAAACATCTATAGATCAACCTTGCTAGATCCACAACAAATAGAGACATTCAAATATGCACATGGATAATTTGAATTATCTCTAGCAATGGAAATATACATGTATAAGGAAACAAAGGTGGTGCCAAAGCTTCCACACTATTCTCAAAGTTGGCACGGTTTCCATGCAATTAGAAACAATCAATAACCAATTTGCAACACCATTCCTTCATTGACTAATTCTGGGTGTGATTTGACTCATACATTTATGCATTTTGAAAAAGTTATCGACCAGTCACTTACTTCTTAACAGATGTTGGTTTAAGCTCATAGACATGGTGCTTTAAGTTTTACCAAGTCAAAGATTATCTTATAATAGGTGTCAACTAAGTCTCCACCATGCATTGACATAATGCAACAAGCTTTAAATGAAATATGTGTTCCATAAAGCGTGACAGCAAGAGTAAAACTCGGCTTCTCTAAACACAATCATAAGCAACTTATAATTGGCATCTATCATGATAAATGATAGTCGATCTCAAGTAATAACTAATATGTTAAATATATATTAATATATATATATAATATTACATATATATATATATATAAATATCATCATATATTTATATATATGTATATATGTAATATTATATATATGTATATCTATATATATATATACATATCATAAGCCATTAATGTAAGTATACATTTGGTATATAAATAAATATAGGAAAGATAGTATTTACACATAATAAACACAATATATCGATTGTATGCATATGTATATGTATATAAGTATATGCCTATATGTACATGTATATGTATGTATACCTATATCGATACATTTGTATGGGCATTTATATTCGCCAATGTACGTGTGTATCGATACATATATACATATGGATATGTGTATACACTATACATATATATATATGTTCAAATTCGATTCACATATAGCCATTCACAATTACCATCATATTGATAAGTATTTATGTTTGGTACATCTATACATGTGCATATACATGTCATTAGATCTCATTGAAATGTATGTGCATATAGATATACATACTCCACATACGTCCCTCTTATCAATATAATCGTAATAGTACAAGAAAGAACTCTAAAGCTCAAATAGATAAATATCACCTAATAATGCATGCGATAGTAAACAAGACTCTACCAATGCAAACACATTAACTAAGGATGACTTACCAACTTCCCACAAATTGACTCAACTCAATTATTCTACTATGGTGTGTGTATGATCAGATAGTTTACGTTACTGGTTACCCGACCAAGATCTTCTCCTAGGTGATACTTCCCCTCCGCCTAGAGGAATTGAAAATATACCTACAACCACCAACACATGCACTCGGAAGTCAATTGTTCATAACATATGTAGTATATGAAAAACATCTCCAAATTTAGAATATCAATTCAATAACCATCCATTCACATATATGTAGTACTTTTCCATGAGATAGCATTCACATATAACGCATTGACAGCAAAGTACAAGCACAATTTATTCAACTCCAAAATTCACATTACACTCATATTTACCCAATGTAGTAATTGTAAATAGTAATTACTCAATTGGGGTGTAACATACTCCCTCCTTGAGAATCATCATCCTTGATGACTTTATGTAGTGACATAAAACACAGAAAACAAATACCATATTGTTTCAAGCATTCTCAAAAGCGTCAAGAACATGAGGAAACTTTTGTTGAAACTCAACATAGTCCTCTCAAGTGGTTGAGTCTTTTGTATACTAGTCCCACTGGACTTTGCATTGCAAGACTTCTCTATTATGCAAGTGAAGCTTATGTGTTTCAAGCACCTTGACAGGATTGAGCGTTACTACCCGGGTAGGGTCCCATACCTATAAAGAAGTCCAATCAATCACATGATTATCACCTGGTATATACCTTTTAAGGTAGGACACATGGAAGACATTATGCATTTTGGAAAGAGTTGGTGGCAACGCGATTCAATAAGCTACTAGATTCACTTCCTCTAGAATCTCATAAGGCCCAACATAACATGGGGCTAACTTAGAAGACTTTCCAAATTTAATGGAGCTCTTCTGAGGTTTCACTCTCAACAACACTTTGTCACCTACGACAAAATTGTGGGGTATTGTCTTAGCATCAGTATAGCTTTTATGTCTACCATTAACTTCAGCTAACCTTTGCTTAACAATATTAACTTTCTCATCCATTTCAACCAACATCTCTAGCCCAAGACTCACTTGATCGTCAATTGTATCCCAACTTATAGGAGTTCGACACTTTCAACCATACAATGCTTCGAAAGGAGCCATCTTTATTGTAGAATGATAAGAATTATTGTAAGAAAATTCTACTAAAGGAAATTAGTCTTCCCACTTGTATTTCTAATCAATGCAATACATCCTAAGTAGTTCTTCCAATACTTGATTCACTCTTTTAGTTTTCCAATCCGTTTTTGGATGGTATGTTGAGTTAATATTTAATTAAGTCCCTAGTGCAGAAAACAAGGTTTTCCAAAACCTAGAAGTGACTTGTGCATCCCTATCTGAGATAATCTTCTCAGGAATCTCATGCAACCTAAACACTTCTTACACAAATTTCCTTACTATGACAGGTGCTCCATCAGTTAGATTCTCGGGTATAAAATGTGCTACTTTGGTAAGCTTATCTACAACCACAAGGATGGCATTGTGCTTATTTCTTGACATAGGCTATGCAAAAATTCCATACTTATGACTTGCCACTTCCTCTCTAGTATATCATGTGCGTCTAACAAGCCTGTAAGATGATAATGCTCTACTTTCACCCTTTCACACTCAAGACACCTAGCCACAAAACTAGCCACATCTCCCTTCATCCCTTTCCATAAGTATAATGGCTTTACATCTACCATCATTTTTGTCACTCTAGGGTGTCTAGAGTACAGTGTTTCATGTACTTCCCTCCATACCATATTTCTCAACTCTTCTATTTTAGGTACATAGATTCTACCCTTATATCTAAGTAATCCATTAGGTTCAAAATGAAAACCTTCATACCTAGAATCTTGTGGATTATTAGCGAGTGCTTGCTTGACTTGCAAGTATTACTCATCCTCTTTGCACTTTTGTAACACTTGTCCCTTAAAGTCAATTTGAATCGTTACTATAGAAGCAATATGATGTCTTTGACTTAAGGCGTCGACAACCCTATTTTCTTTCCATTTAATATAACCGATATTAAAATCATAGTCAACTATTAACTCTAACCATCTTCTCTACCTAGCATTCAGATTAGGTTGAGTGAAAAGGTACTTTAACCCATTATGGTCAATTTTCAATTCAAAGGGTTTTCCTAACAAGTAGTTCCTCCACATTTGCAATGTGTGAACCACAACTATTAATTCTAATTCATGCGGTACATAATTCATCTCATAAGGTCTTAGCTTCCTAGATTCATAAGCAATTACTTGTCCATCTTGCATTAAAACACCTCCTAAACCTTCCCCGCATGCATCTGTGATAACTCTAAAGTTAGCCTCAAGATCTAGTACTTTTAAGATCAGTGTTTTGGTTAACTTCTCTTTGAGTAGGTCAAAAGCTTCTCGACACTTCTCAGTCCATTCAAATTTTTTCCTTTCTTTTGTAAACAAGTAATTGGGAAAGCAATCTTGTAATAACCCATTCAAAATTATTATTTAATTAATATTATTGTAAATGACACATGAATATACTCCAAATTAAAAATACATAACTAGTGGCTAAAGTCAATCATAGCTACACATGTCCGTTTAAAATAAGTCAAAGATTATTATATTCACTTCAAAAGTTAAAATATAATATCAGGTTTGACTTGGCTACTAAGGCCTCAAAGTCATTACTTGTACATTTTCCATCAAGTACATGAATATATTACATCAAGATACATCATAGACTATAATAGTATTGAGAACAATTAAGTTTCTTCTCTAACGCTCGCCTCCACTGGTGGACGAGAACATGGTTGAAGTGCTTTACTACCCAACCACAAAGCTTACACTTCCCCGAAATTCTTCTGACTTGAAGAATGCCTAACCCTACACAGAAAGTATACCATGAGAACAATCTACAAGGTGGAATCTAGTGCGTGCCCATACATTAGCATGCAATTCTATCGACAAGTTAGAAAATAAAATGCATGATCTATGCTAGGAATGGTTGAGAGTGAAATCATAGAGTTCATACTGTGTGCAATGTTTTTAATCTACTTAAAAATGCAAGAAACCAAGCAAGAGACTAAAAATAAGCAAAACACTCAAGATAGGGTGATGAGGAGTTCAAACCAGCATGCAATACCTCATGTTGTGTATATTTTCCCACAATGTTCAGTTGGATGTGTGCTCACTCAAAATTTTGGTAGCATAATGGCACTCCAATACAAAATGGGTGAGAGATGAAAAATGGATAAGTTTTGGATATATATATTTTAGAGGATAATGGATGAACGGTCAAGATTGATTGATAGAGATCAATAGATGAGATTAAAAAGTTGACTAAAGGAATTAAAAATTCCCTTTTAATGTGCATTGAAAGGATAAAAGGAATTTAATATTCCTTGGGAAGGAGAAAGGGAATTTTAATATTCCTTGGGAGATGGGAGAGGAATTAAAAATTCCTCAAAAGGACCTTGGGAAGACAAAAAGGAATTAAAAATTCCTTGGGGGATGGGGAGTGTTGACCAAGGGGTTGATTAGGCTAGCTAATCAATGATTAATTTGTGTGAGGTATTTTAGGAAGGTTAGGTGGCTAATGATGATCAAGAGCCAACTTGCAAAAGTTGGAGGATGTGACACATCCTAGTCATGGATTAGAGAATGCACATCCCTAATGATGGGATTATGAGGTGGATTAGGATTAAGTAGAGATTATGGGGGATGGGAGATAAAGGGAATTAAATAAATGGATTATTTATTTAATTCCTTTGAGGAAAGGAATAAAGGGTAAAGTATTTAATTATTTAACTAAATACTTTAGGGATTTAGAGGACTTTAGGGGTATTAATTAAATAGTATCAATATTATTTTAATTAATTAAAAAGGATCCCAGATGAAAAAAGATAAATTTGACCAAATATAAAGTGGGGTAGGTGTCTATTTTTTCCTCTTTTGAGATGGTGTTATGAAGTAGCATCATTTAGAAAGAAGATTAAAGATAGCATTAGGAAAGATGGTTAGATTGAGGAAAGATGCCCGAACATCAAAGGGTGACTAGGAAGAGATGAAATGAGAGAATGAAGGAAAATGAGAATCACTAGGATTAAAGGATGCCAGAGATGAGATATCTGGGAAAACTGAGGCTGAAAATAGATAATAGAAGAATAAAGGAAAATGATTCGTAATGAATAAAGATGTCATCGGCGTAAAGAAGTTTTAAAGGAAAAATAAAATAAACTTTCGCTCTCTCCCACAGGGTCATCGCCAATATTCATCGTTAATGTCAGATAAATTTTAATGCGTAAAACAATGTCGATATTATCGCATCCAGAAATGTAAAAGAATATTATCACTTTTCTCTCAAGAGATAAGAAGATACATCTGATAATATTAATGCGCGAAGAATGTTATTAAAGAAAATACATCATGCTAAAATAATAGAATATTATCAATAGTAACAAGAATGATGAGAATTAGATCAAAACTTATATAAAACTAAGAGGTAAAATAAATTATGATAGATAATTTAATGTAAAGGTAGATAGATGAAAGTGGAATAGAGAATGTAGATGCAAATAAAAATAATGAAATTAAAATGCTCGTAATATCTAAAATAGAAGATAATGAAAGAATAAAACTCAAAATGGAGTAGATAGGGGATGGATTAAAAGTGTCATATCAAAATTGTCATGTAGTGAACACTTAATTTTCTATAGCATGAGATACCATGCACCAGGTTATGAGGAACCAATGTGGTTTCGTATCACATGCATGGGACTGACACAAAATAAAAGGTTAATCCAACATCCCAAAGTCACGAAGGCTTTGGTAGGGCCTGTTAGGGATCCAAATTTGCACCCTAATGCCAAGCTTTGAACGAACTTAGCATATTTGGATGTGACATGGGACTGCTTTCAAGTTGTGGGTATCCTATTCAAAAGTAGACCTCTAGTGATAAGGGTTGGCTTCCCCTTTTGATGCCACCTAACTACAAATTTTTGAGGTAAAGGGTAAGAATTGCATGAAAATGAACCTAATATTGAAAATACCTAAGGTGATACACCAAAACAACTTGGACCTAATAACAACCTGTCACATTCAAATTAATATCATAAAACTTGATTCACGCAACTCACTTTCCAATGAAGTTTACATAAGTAATTTATAAGAAGGTCTATAAATAGTACTTTTGGAAGGAAAACAGAAGTTTCACAACTAACAACACTACTAAACAACATAGCTTATAACCTATAAACATACATTATCTGCTAAATAGATGCATAAACATGAGACAATTTTGCAAGGAAAGATGAATTTTCACAAGACAAATTGATCAATCATTAATCTCATACCATGAAACATGAAGAGAGAAGATAAAATGCTCTTTTCTATTGATTCAAAGTGCTTACTATATTACAAGTCCATCTAAGTTACAATACTGCTCCATGAAAAATAGCTCCAAGAAACAAAGCTATCATGCTGCTGGAAAGAAAGAACTAACTCCAAAATGCCCAAAATGAACATACTTAAGCAAAAAACCCACCAAAAACCCTTCACACATGTCCATCTAGAAGGTTTTGGTCAGATGCAACAATGAGGCCAAAAATAACCTTCTAAAATCACTCCAAAAAGTCCTCCAAACAGTCCAAGGTCAAGCCAAGACCATAGTCATGCCAAAAGTGTGACAAAACAGCCTCCAAAATAGCACATGTTTCTCCAAAACAGTCAAATACTTCACCCAACACTCTCCTCATGTTTGCAGTCCAATCATTTTGTCTCTCAGCTTTGACTCATGCAATATGTGTGTTTTGAAAACACAAGAATAAGGCATTAAAGATAATAATATTGATTAAGTGATTCATAATACATCACTTAATCAAGTTATTTTACATTTCAAAGCACAAAAATAAGAGGGCCCACCATCAATTTGAATTACATTTCATTTACAAGTGAAAATATCAAAGTGATTAGCAAAATCACTTAAATGACATTTCTATGTTTTTGAAAAAAATGCAAAAAAGCACTAATGAAAATGCTTTCAAAAGAATCAATAAGATCAATAACGCATAGGATCATCTCACCTTTTCTCATTCTGCATTGTAAGGCCACATGTGGTCAATACTATGATTTGCAAAGGAAACATAAAAGCTCAAGCTTGGCCTATATGGTCGACATCCATACTTCTTAGAAAGCATATTCCAAGTATCCAAGGAACATGATGCATGATCAAAAATCAAAGGCATATCTGATATGACCTGGCACACTCCATATGTTTGTATTGCTTGAAGGACTTAGCAAATATTTGAAGCAAGGGAAAAAGAACCTAAGGCATAAAATTCCTAAGTGAATGTTTACATGTTTTGGCCTCCCCCATTTTGCATTAACACATGCTTCATTTTTAAAAAACATGGGAAAAAATCCCATTGGCCATCAAGTAGGGTCCAACCCTAATCATCAAAACCAAAAGAATGAAAAAAAACACAATCATTCTTACCATCGAACATTCTGGAAAAATGATGCCGCCATGAGGGTTTCAGTCGACATAGAAAAATGGAGGCCTTGACACTAGTTTTTGATGAAAATTTCATGGAATTCTCAAAGAAACAAAGCGTAATGCATTTATTGAGCAAAAAATTATGTCTTATCAATTCTTAAAGGCCATTTTGAGCTCAAAAACCGCGGCCTGTAGCATGTTTCTTGATTATTTTTGTTGCTTGATTTTCTTCTGTGGTTACTTTGTCCTCACTCAGCCACCATGATGGATCCTATCAAGCTTGAATGGAGGCCATTAAAATGATTTCAAGTTGAAGGGAAAAAAAAAGAAGAAGCAAAAGCTCTAGTAAGCTTTTAGTCGACTCCATTCTTCAAATTTTGAGCAAGAGAAAGCTATATTTTGTTTCCAGCTTAATGATAAAGCATGAAATGCTTATTTTCTTTCTGCATTTGAGAATGAAGACACTCCATATTGTTTACTTGTTGCTTTCATGAAGAAAAATGCTTCTTGGCCACAGCCATGGACATAAATAGGGTATCTTCATATATTTTTGTTCTTTTTTGCAATTTAATTGCAAAACTTTTAAGTGGGTTTCTTGTAAGACCTCTATTTTTGTATCTGCATTTTTTTGCAAAAGAACCCAAATGGGGTTTTTTTGTTTTTTTCCAAAAACAGAGATCTACTTAGCCATGACCTATAATAATGCAGAAATGGGTTTCCATTTGTCATTTATGTAGAATGTTCTCCATTGTTTAATGCTTTTGCATTAGCCTCTCATGATAAACCCAGATGGGCCTTCTTAATTTGTGAAATAAAAACTCAAATTTTGTTGCAAAAAAGACTCAATGCCATTGTATAGTGTGGGTATAGCTTGAAAGCTCCAATTTGTAGCAAAATTGTGTTTTTATGTGAGCATATGAATTGGGTTTTGCAAATACACTTCATTTTCATGTAGAATGTTTTTTGAAAACTAAAACTCGAAATTGGGTTTGTCATTGTAAAGAAACCTCCTACATTTTCAGTTTTCTCATTTTTTACAAGATTTTGCAAGAATATAATGTGAATGAGCTTTCATGAGAGAGTGATGAGTTCAAACAAGAGCTACCTCTATCACTGTTCCAAAAAAAAATGTTGCTTTGTGTGGAGAAAAAAAAAAGTATGCACAAAATGATACAATGCCATTGTACAGCACGGGTATGAGCCAAAGACCCCACACATTTTCCATTCTTTTATGAACATTACTCATGACTTTATTTCTTGGGACTATCCATTAGACTTTATAAGATCTTTTTATTTCACAACCTCTGTTATGTGATGATTCCATGTTGACTGTCCTCTTATAATGGAATCTTCATAAAATATGACTGTCTACCCTTGATTCTTGTCTTCCTACTGAGTTTTATCCTTTCAAGAGAGCAAGGTACTTGGGAATACCCACCAAAGGATACCCTTCTTCTCCATACAATCTGTAGCATTGTAAAAGGAAGGTTGAGCAAAACATGTAGCAAGATGGGTACATATATCAAAACTTTGTCACGCATCTCATAAACCTTAATTGTCACACAATTGTTCTAGGTTTGCATGCATTGAAGCAACTTTTAAAAGGCACTATTACATTGTCAACTATCATTGTCAATGACAATGACCTTACTCACTGCACTTATTTTCACAAATGCACCTATTAATAAGCATTAGCAATTCCATTTGCCTCCAATGATAAGCATTCTCTGGTTTATTCTTTTGTTTACTGTAGCTTTTGCAAATGTAGGTGAACACCATAACACGGACCACTAGCATATAATGACAACCCCATACTTGTTGGACCTTGCCGCCCTATAGCCTGTATTCATGACTACCTATTTAAACCAGCATCCTAGTATTGTACTCACCACCTAGGTTACTTCATTCTTGTGTTGTTTAAAGCCTTTGAAAGGCTTCAAAAGTCTGTTGAAATGATGATCCCATAAACTCCAAGGTTACTATTTCTTATCCTTACACATTTCATGTCACTTGTCTTAGATACATGTTGATTGTATGTTGCCTTTACTTCCTTCCTTCACTATTGTAAGTTATTGTCCCTGCCATGTCATCATGCCTGTTGTGATTTCCTTTTGTTCTCATGAAAGCACAGTTTTGATAGTATTGTCGGTTGGCTTCGTTCACTCATAACATGTAGACTCTTATTGCTTTCAAGAGGGTGTATTCCTAGTTTAATGATAAAGGAGGAATGGAAAAGTATTGCTCTTTAAGAATAGCATGATTACACTTCTTTCATAATTGCAGATGTAACTATCATTTCCATTCCCTCTTCACAGCTTTGTATGGCTGCTCCTTGATCATTGCATTCTATTGTTTATGCATTGAATTGACCATTCTACCCATTGATTGATGACTTGTCTTAAATCACATTTATGACTATCAATGCATATGACTGTCCCCTAGTGCAAGTAATGGTTGCCTTCTTTATGATTAGATCTGGGATTTCCCCATAATGATGGTACTCTATTTTTTCTTAACCCTTGTTTGAAGTCATGCATTTGGTGGTCCTTTTTAATGTTTTATGATCTGCTCCTTGTATATAGTTTGTCATGCATGGACTGTTCCTCATGCTTATAACTCCACATTCCTTTCTCCATTGTTGTTAAATTTCTATCATTTTCATTATTTCAAAACAACAGATTGTGCAGCCAATGGTGACAATATCTCATGCCCATTAAAAGTTACACTTTGTAAGTTGTGAAACTTGAATGCTTCTCCATTTCCATCAATAAAGTTATTGCCACTTGCATATCACTTGTGAAGGTAATCCTTGGGTATGAGAAACTCAAGAAAATGTAGATGAAAGTTGATTATTATGTGACACTGAACAAGGCAGTTTAAAATTTATACTACCCTTCATTTCTTCTTCATCTGTAATATAATCTCGTGTGACCATTTCTTGTTTTCCTTCAGTAAAGTCAAAAGACATTTGTCTTTGTTGTTGTCATGCATGACATGAGAATACATCTTGTTGTCCCAACCTTCATGGATTCCATAACAATGCTTGTTGTCCCACATGAATTTGCTATCTAATATCCACAACATTTGTTTACCTTTTGATCATGTGTAACACATAAACTATCTCCTCACTTTGATCCTACTAGGCAGACACATGTCCCCTATGTCAGTGACCTAAAATCTTACCATCCTATGCGATGTGTGGTTTTCCAATAGGGTTAAGGTGAGAGGGGTTTGACAATACTCTAGATTGCCCCTTCCTTATTTAAGAGATGCATAATTTAACTTGATGCATCTTTTGACTTTGATAACGAAAGTTGATCAACTAGTGTGATTCCATATTGATTTAATGCATTAATAACAGGTATATCTTTGATCAAGTTGCTCAATTTCCCATTCCTCTCAAAGTATGCTGATCTCTATCCTCATGGAAGCCACATTTACTCCACATGATGTATTTAACTAAATCAGAACAGTAACCAGACTTGTCCTAAATCTGCACATGAAGCAAACAAGTTAGAAAATAGATGCATATTTTGGATGTGTTCGATGACTTCATTGTTTTCTAGGACATCCAAGGTTTGCATTCTTATTTAATGAACTTATGGATTATTTTATACATGCATAGGTAGGTGTGTATGTCAGGTTTGAGATCTTTTATTACTTAGAGCATTGCTCTAATATCATTGCTTTTTCAGATGCAAGAGCTAGGATCACTACAGAGCTGGGAAGGACACAAGCAGCTTGGGGGCAGCAGTAGGGCAAGAGGACACATCAAAACTAGTCAATCTCAGGCAATGACTAGTCTCTACCCTTATATGCACATCCTATTTTGTTTACTTATTCATGTATATATTGTTTCTTTATTTTCATTGAATAAGTAAAGTTAGTCCCTTGGCTTGTGAGGGACATGTACACTTCATGGTTATCAATAAAAGATTACATTTGTATACATATGATTATCTTTTCTCATTTGTTGTAATTGCAACATTGGAATGAAAAAATGTAATTTGTTTCATTAGATAGTCTTTTTCCATGCATGCTAAACTTAGCAGACTTATGGCTTATCTTTTAAATGCTTAAACAAAGAACACAAAAAGAATAAACACTAAACCTAATTTCAGCTGAAAGCTAAAAATTAGGTAACAGGGGCAATGTTGGAAAACCACAAACACAAAGGATGTCGCAGCGTAACACAAGACTACGAAGATCTTGGTGGGTACTATGTGGGACAACCAAGAAGAAAGAAACAAACAAAAGATCAAGATATGCCCCTATGTTTACCAATCAAAGTGCACCATAATATGATGGATCATGGCAACCCTAATAAGGTATGATAGGGAGCTCAAATGATAAACAAAATGCCAAAAGCATCAAAAGAAAGCAATCAATTCCAAATGTCCTTTTCCATAGGATCAAAAGGGTGGATGGGATTGATGTGGTCTGATGAGGAAGGATGCATCCTGTTAAGACCAAAGATGGAGACTAAACTAAGTGATCGACATGACTCATGATACTCAAAACTGATTAAATCTCATGATACTAGTGGATCTCTTTTGTGAAGAACTAGTTAGATAGGGACATACTCAATGACACGACACAAGACACGAGAGACAAGACACAAGACGAACACACCCTAACGACCTAGAGGCTCAAGGGTTGATCAAATAGTAGCCTTGCCTATGTGAAAGAGCAAATCCCTCGTAGTTCGATAAAAGACCATGGATAAATGTGGAAAGAGGATAATGGAGATGAAGATGGATGACAAATACTGGGCGAACAAAATCCCTGGGGGCTGATCAAATGATTGACCTTTCCTATGTGAAAGCACAGGGGAAACGTAGTTCGACTAAAGGCCAATGACCGATCATGGATAAAGGATGATAAGATGACCATGATAAGTGGATAAAATGATGGAACTGATATGATGAGACAAGATAGACCTAGTGGATAGGATGGTGGTGATCACGTGTAGCTCAAGAATGCGATAGTTATCCAAATCATCAAAAGATGAATTGAGAGGATGACATGATGGAGAGATGAGTGATGAAAAGTGATAGGAGATTGGAAAGATGTGTGAAAGAAGTGGGAGTGATGATGATGAGATAGATGGCATTGGGTTGCATGGGGTGAAGCCTATAGCCAGATACCAATGACAAGGGATTATGAGATGGGATGACGATAGAAATGAATGGACAGGGAGATAAGGATGGATATGATAGGGATAAAGATAAAGTGAAGAGGAGAATCCGGATACGTTAAGGAAGATAAAGATGTGGAGAATTGTTTGGATGGATGGATGGGGAGATAATAATAGTGGTATGGAAGGAATGATAGAATTGATGAATGATGTCTCCAAGGACTATGGTACAAGGTAATAATATGCCCCACTCTAGATATGTCATGTATGATGAGGCAAGAGGGATGGAAGATAGAAGGATGGGAAAATAAGGGAGTGAGATGGGTATAGATAGGATGCATGGATAAGGAAGGGAGATTGATGGTAGCATGATGGGTGGACAAGGAAGGTAGATGGATGTGGATAAGGATTAGGATAGTGTATAGGTGATATGAATGTATTCCAAGACGTTTCCAAAGTATTTATATATGTTTTCCCCTATCTATATCAATATCACAAGAAGGATGGAGGGATTGGGATAAATGGGGTATGGCAAATAGGATGTGTAAGATAGGTGGGATGGAGGAGATGGGTGAAGGGGATGTAGTTGCCCCCAAGTGTGGGAGTAAACAAGATGGGATATTTACACATGATGCCTATTTTCTAGGTTTTCATTATGGTACTTATCCAAGGCGCTTGTTTGCCAAATTTTCACCATTGGACAAATTATTTCTCTTTACTTTTTTTTTTACGACTTTGACTTTGCATTTTTAGTGCAGTTGGATGGAGATGGATAAGGATGGGGATGTGGATAAGTGGATTTAAAAGATATTTGATAAGGTGATGAATGAAGGACTCAAGCATCAAGTTCCATACGAGGTATTAAGAGCCCATGTGTGAAGTGACTATTGGATGTTGGTACAACCTTATTAGGATAAATGGATTATGCAAGAGAATGGATTAAAGGGATTTGATGTGGGAGATATGTGGGGTAATGGATGGGATATTGGAAAGTGTATGGGTGGAATTATGGGGTGGATGTGTGATGGGGAAATGTTTTCAAGATAAACATGGGCACATATGGTGGTGGATGTGAAAGGATAGGAGGATTAGTGGACAGAGAATGTGGAGATAATGGAGGAGATGGGATAGAAAATTTTGGACATAAGGACCCAAAATAGATTTAGGAGATGGAGGGTGTGTATGATTATCTTTTGGGTTAGCAACTTTGGATGTTGTTATAGATTTTTCATTTGAAGGCATTGCATCTTTTTTCTTTAGGATCCACATGGTTTTGATTTTTGCTTTGGTGGGCCTTTGTGGCGTATGGGTTTGATTTGGATTTTGGATTTGATCTTTCTTTTCTTCACCATGCCCTTTTAAGGGGACATGAGGATCTTTAGATTCATGTGGATGTTTATATTTATGCATGCTTATTTTGACATCCAAAGTGCTTTTAATAGCAATGGGATGGGTGGGAAGAGGTGGATGATGTGTAGGAAACATGAATGGAGTGATGTAGGTAGGATTTTAGGGATGATATGTGGATTGAGGATGTGTAGGTACATGTCTCTATTGATCCTGATTATGGAACATGAGATTGGGATATTTATGATGGGTGACATGGATAGGTGATGGATGGATAAAAGGATGAATAGGATGAGATGGAAGAGGTGATTTTGGAATATAAAGGCACAAAATGGACCTAGTACTTGGAGGATGTGTGATGGTGGATGGAGGGACATAAGGACCCAAAATAGATGGAGTAGATGAAGGATAGGAGCTGGTGGATGGAGGGACATAAGGACCCAAAATAGATGGAGTAGATGAAGGATAGGAGCTGGTGGATGGAGGGACATAAGGACCCAAAATGGATTCAAAAGATGAAGGAGGAATATGGATGGTTTTTTTGAGGTGATACAATGGAGGGGGGATGGTGGAAAATGGTTTAGTGGAGTGACGGGAAGAGCCTATTATTCTTTTGGAGGAGGCTCATTGTGGACATATGGAGGTTGTACCAATATTTTTGGATTGCAAGTCTTGAAAGAGATATCCAAGACCTTGTGTATGTGGATTTTATTTGACATGGATGGGCACTAAAATACCTTGCTCATGAAGGCCTAAACCTTTTCCTTGATAGTTCATGCTTTTGAGCATTCAATCTATGGTGGGATGCTTGTTACTTTGGAAGAATGATCTGAGTCCCTTATTAGGTGGAGGAGGATGGGTCGTGTCTATGATTTGTTCTTCTTCTGCAAGAAAGACACCATGGATGAAGGTAAGAGTACCAAGGGGATATAAAAGTGGTGTGGGGATAGTGAGGTTAGGCGATAATGGAGGATCATGAGATGGAGATGATGGGGTAACAACATCTTGATTGGGGGGAGTGAGTGGTAAGGGATCAAGAGAGGGATTAGGTGATATGATAGGATTTGGATTTGTGGTAGTGGTGATAAGGGTTGATGCAATGGAGTGATTAGATCTTGAGTGACAAGGGGATCATGGGCTGAAGTGGATGATAGACTATGATATTGAGGTGGACTAGATGGGATGGCAGGATCATCATTTGGATAAGGGGAGGCATTAGTATGCTTTGGATCAAGCTTTTGGCATGACTCATCTTGTGTGGGTGGCATGATGATGGAGTGTTGGAGGGACTCCTCAAGTGGGAGAGATGGAAGGATGGAGGATTCATGTTCATGGGAATGGATTTCAGTGATACTAGAAGTGGGAGGAGTGGATTGGATTTGGGTGTCTTTGATGGATTGGGTGTATCTAGGAGTAGAAGATGGTGAATGGGTTTGGTTATCTTTGATGGGTTCAGTGACTCTCAGAGTAGGAGATGGGGGTTCAATGAATTTTATGGGTTTGATGGTTTAAATAGTTTGAGTGGTGTTAGGGGTGGTAAGAGTAATGATAGGTGTGGGATGGAGAAGGGTCTCATAACTAGTGACTATACATGGGGGAGTGGAGCATAATGGTTCCACGACTTCAAGATGTGGAGTTGGGGATGTATTCTTCATCATGAGTCCTTGAGGACTTCTGGAGTGAGAAACTTGCATATTTTAGGGTTAGTTGGGGTGATGGGAAGAGATGAAGGATTATGGATTGGTGAAGGATGGATTGGTGGAGTAGAACTAGATGGATAGATGGAATTAGAAGGAGGACTAAGAGTAGGCAGAGGATTAGGATTAGTGGGGGGATCAAGATTAGATGGAGGGTTAAGGTAGGAATATTGGGATGGTGAATTAGGATAGGAGGACATGGATGGTGGATTAGGACAAGAGGATATGGGTGGTGTATTAGGACAAGAGGATGTGAGTGGTGGATTGTAATAAAGGTATTGGGATAGTGGATTAGGATGGGAAGATTGGGGTGGTGGATTAGGATAGGAGGACGTGGAGAGTGGATTAGGACATGGCGGAGTAGAAGATGGAGTGACATGGGAGGATATGGATGGTGGATTAGGAAAAGTGGATGTGGGTGGTGGATTGTAATAAGGGTATTGGGATAGTGAATTAGGATGGGAAGATTGGGGTGGTGGATTAGGATAGGAGGACATGGATGGTGGATTAGGACAAGAGGATGTGGGTGTTGTGTTGTAGTAAGGTTATTGGGAGAGTAGATTAGGATGGTGGATTAGGATATGAGG